>JAODAL010032411.1:0-46965 GCA_025379985.1 Phyllomedusa bahiana
ATAAACCCGCTACTCACCCCAATCAGCTCTTTTTTGTCTTTTTTGTTTTTTAAATTTCCCCGCCGTCGATTCTGTTTGGTCAAAACTTCTCCATAGATAAAATGGGTCTTTGTCGCTCCATTCTGAATGGTCAATAATTTCCATAGGTAGAATGGGTCTCTGTCGCTCCATTTGATTTGCTGAGTACCCCAACCCCCGGCAGCTTAACCAATCAGCTCTTTTAAAATTTTTCGTATTTTGAACTATCCCCCCAGGGTTCTGATTGGTTTAAAAACTTCCCCATGTTTTAATGGTTCACTGTCGCTCCTATTCTGTTTGCCTTTATGCCGCCCAATAGAATAGCTTTTGATTTTGTTTACGTTTTCCCGGAAAATTTCCAATACCTAATTCTTGAATTAGGATTTGGGAAAGTGATTTTTTTTATGTATTTTTTTTTTTTTGGGTTTTCAGCTTTTTTTCCGGGAAAATTTGAAGCCCTTATAAAGGCGATTTTTGATTCAACCCGCACCGACATCTAGAATGATTTCTCGCTGTTCACCGTCCGATGGGAACTGTTTTTGGCGCGCCCCGCCGGGCCAAAATTCCCGCACTTTTGCCCTGTCCCTGCACTGTGCCCCACACACAGGCGAGTGGGGAAAACTTTTCCCGATGTATGATGCGTCCCTCGGTGGCAATCATGGGCGAGCCCCGCAGCGCCTCAGTCCCCGCACGCGCCTAAACACGGCCCAGGGCGGCGGACTTTTCCCCGAAATGTATGTCCGCACTCCCCCGGCCCCAAATCCAGGCGCGTGCCGCATGCCCCTGGGACCCGCACTGCGCCTAAAACAAGCGGGGCGGGCGAACTTTAATTGTTGAAAGAGCGGCCCAGCCCCGACATAAATCAGGCGGAGATTCCGCCGGAAAACTAGCGGAAAGGTGCGCCCCGACCCGTCGGGATTCATACATGTGGCCCATAGACTTTTTAGTTAGGTAAAGTGCTACAACAAACTTAGCAGTTGTAATACTCAATAGTGATACAAAGCTTGACAGCAAGGTATGATCTTTATCAGACTGATATGTTCAGAAACAGAAAGAGGAAGTTTACTCCATAAATCAAATTTATTGAAAGCATAGTCAAACAGTAGGAGTATACTTAAAACATTCTTCCCCCTATGGCTTGTGGGTAGTGGGATATCACCTGGGTCAATGGCATTAGGGCTGACTATAATTAATTGTCATATTTTCATAGTAGGTTCCAAAGTGGTCAGTGAAAGATGTACATGACCAAAGGTTTCTCTAGACTGATCCCTAAATATAATCATGCCATCTGCGTAGAAACCTATGATGTCCCAAAACCTGCAATTTTAATCTACATAATCTGTGGGGAGCAGCATATCCTAATAGTCAATGCCTTTATTGATAGGACACATATGCATGGTGATAAGGGGCAGACCTTTTCAAAATATTATTCACAAAGACATTTCAAGATTATGAGTTAAATGCCAAAATTATAGAAACAGGCAAAAATTAATGGCCTTTGTAGCACTAAAAGGCTGAGGACAATGGTTAACTTACAGGGAATTATACTGGAGGACTGACTGGACTCTCTTGAAATTAATGCTCATGTTTTGCCAGTCTAATTGGGATATACAGTTTAAATCCAAAACAACATGGTTCAATTTTTGTGATAAAGATTTTGGTTAAAACATTTAGTCTGTATTAACTAATGCAATGGGCCATTAGGCACAGTTAAATGAGTCTTCTCCTGGTTTAAGTAGAACCACTGTGGATTTGTTGCATGAGCAAAATGCAACAAAACATGATCGATTTGAAACACTGGAAAAACAAGGTGGTCATTATATTTGTTGTAGATTTCTAATTGAAGCCAAATGAGGGCTTGAGACTAATCCTCAAACCATATTGTCAATGGCAGCACTAATTTAATCTAAATTAAAGAGGTTGTATCATTTCATTAAATGGTCTTCAGAATAAGGGGACAGTGAAAACAAGCAACTTTGCAGTTGGATGTCATTAGCAAAGCTGTCTTGTTTTCACAGTATCCCTTATCTTCGTTTTCTGTAAACACTATTCCCCAGTGCAGGTCGGATCCCACTTCCTTTCATTTAATTGGCTGACGGCTCTACTAATTTACATTCTGTCTTGCCCCGGGTCGTATTCACAGGAGCCTGCATTCCTGCCTCTCTCACTCAGAATAAGGGGTCGGCAACAATTTCACTCTGTACAGCTAGCAGCTCCTCAGTGACACGAAGCTGCTTCTACAATCAGAAAACAGCAGAATTGTGCCTCGGTGCCTTGCGTAAACATAGAAGAGAGACTGATCTGTGCTCTGGATGAGTTCATAGAAGACTGGATTCAACTGTAACAAACCTCCAGCTGTGAGAGAAGAAGAGATCAATGCTCTGAGTTTTATAGAAACTGTCCAGACGGGAATGCAGGCCTGTGGTATGTAAACAGCTCTTATAAAATAAGACTGCATAGGGAGAGGACAGTGACATGTGAACTCAGAGAGGGGGGGAACACACTGACTTGGGAGCACGCATGAACAGTGAAGGGGGGATGATGTCATCTCCCTTCAGTTATGAAACACCCAGCTGGGAGGGGAAGAAACGCCCCTGGATTTCAGGAACTGAGAGAATCAAGCTTCAAGAAAACAGCCGAACTGATGAAGAGATACATCCCTTTTAACAACTGAATCAAGTAGTTTACACTGAGTATTGGTCAGTTCTGGGAACACCAAGTATGCTATAAAATCCACCACATGTTTTGTTATAGTTGTTTTATATAGAGACTCAATAGTCATGAAGGCAATTTATAATGAATTCAGATTTAGTGAGTATAACATGAGTAGGTGTTTTAAGTTTCAAAGCTGCGTTTGAAATCAAGGGTTATTTTGCCATGTGCTAGTCTACTAGACTGCTAAAGCCAATTTTGACATGTATTAATAGAGGCATAGATTCATGGGACGGTGATGTAATATTGCCACTATTTAAAACATTGGTGTGGCTGGATATGGAATATTCTGTTCAGTTCTGAGCTCCAGTTTATAGAAAGGATATACAGGAGTTAGAGTACAAAGACAAGCAACCAAACTACTAAGGGGAATCGAGCATCTCTCTTGTGAGGAAAGAATTAAACGTATTTAGTCTTGAAAAATGACGGCTATGGGGAGACATGATTAATTTATATAAGTTTATAAATGGCCCCTACTAAAAGTATGCTGCAAAGGTACTTTTGTGAAACCCCCTCAACAAACAAGGGGGTGCTCCCTTTTGTCTGGAGAAAAAAGGATTCAATATCCAGAGAAGAAATACCTTCTTTACCATGAGAACTGTGAATCTATGGAATAGTTGCCACAGGAACTGGTAACAGCAAGAATAGGCTTGGGCTTTAAGAAAGGCTTAGATAACTAAACAATATTAATACTTGTGAAACCATGTAACACCTCTAGATCCAGTCTGATGGCAATTTTGAGATAAAAAATTCCTCAGGGCAGATTGGTTCTTGCCTTATGGGTTCCAAAGTCTATAGCACTGGGGGAAAAAAGCTTAAAACTTATCTGTACCTCTCCCTTTATCCACATCTTGATGGACATTTGTCTTTTTTTTTACCATATTAACTATGTTATTACGGTATGTAATTTGAGATAAGACTGCCTAGAAAAAGTCATTTTCTTTTAGACTTTACATGCAAATGTTGGTTACATAGGTCAGCTGGACCTGTGGAAATCAGATGGAACAGATCCATAGATATTTGTTCTGCATTTCTTAATTGAGACTCCAAATAATCATTATCCCTGACTTTAGGATAAATTATATGGTTGAGGATATACATCCACATAGGTAGGCTTTCAGTGTGTCCAAAACAAAAAAAAAGGAAAAGAGGTTGCACTATTAAAAAAAATAGTCACCCAACTGTAACATTTCAGCTGACTGTTAAGCCTTTTTCAAGCTCCACGGTGAGCTGAAACTTTCCAGTTGGGGGAATAAACTTCACTACAATGCTGACTCTTTTCCTCTTTTTTATTATATTCAAACTTTGGTTCTGGTCCTTTGAGGCGTGCCCAATTCTTTTTCTATTCTACACAATTCTATTGTTTTAGTGCTGCTATTTCTTGTTTATATTTTCAGTTTGTCCCAGTCACAAACGTTTTCAGCTGAATTGAAATAATTTGGTCCAATGTGAGTCATCTGAAACTGCTAAATCATGCTACCCAAATATAATCTAAAAAAATAAAGAATGTTTAGTGGAAGAGCAACAAATATATTTTAATAAATCAGGGTCATGATAACTAGTCACAATACTAAATGGGGACAAAGTAATTGAAGAGGTATCAGCATTTGGATTGTTGAAACCATGAACCTTGGCTCTTATCAAATTAAATTTAAATTCTCCATGCAAATAACATATCCATAAGGGAAGTTTAAAGGGGTTTTGCCACGAAGTAAAATTGACGTGGGAAGTTTGTAAATTAAATAATAAACATTTTCCCCTTTCATTTTTAAAAAATTCGGCACCGTTTTTCCTTAGCTCTTCTTTTGTGATCCATTGCTTAAGCTCGTCTAGGGATATGACCGGGCTGAGAGCTTCTCAGTCCCGGTCGCAAATGTCAAAATCACCCCCTTTTCCCCCAGGAGCTACTGAGTGTTCAAACCCAGGTGCTGTAATTCTACTCCCCCTCCTCTGGTTTTCTCCTAAGTAATTAGTCAAACAGTGCAAATAAAAAAAAAAAAGAAACCTCAATCAGGGGCTGTGCATTGATAAAAGGAATAAAAAACCCCAGGGTTTGGTTCCCGCAGGGGTTTGAACCCAGGGGTCCTTGTGCCTGAGGCAAAAGTTTTATTCTGAGCTACAATGTAGCTACTTACGTTCTACACAAAACAGACTTTCCCTTGATAAAGAGGGAAAGGCATTGTGTTATCCTGCGGGGGGGACATGATATGCAATTCAAAGAAATCACACACGCCTCCTTCTGAGCACACAGAGTTGAAGAGCTGGATGAAGGAGGTATGAAATGAGATTGTGGCAAAACTCCTTTAAGGCAAAGCTCATAATGAGATAGATAATCTCAAAGGAAGCAAGATGGTGGTTATGCATGCATATAATAACATATGTTATATAATTTTATGCAAAAATAACCTACCCTCTTAATCTCTGTGAGTAACCTTGGCTTTACAACAAAGTGAAGGATGGAAACACCCATGGAATAACATGTGAAATTAATGGAACAAACAATGAAACCATGCATTATTTAATCATCTTGAGTGATTAGTGAGATTAATAAAGTTTAATATGTCCAATATGAGAAAATAGCAGGGTATAGGGTAACGCACATCTTAGGTGGTGGGTTTTCAGTGGTGAGGTCAAACTTAGCCAGGTAAATAGTAGTATAGAACCAGGGCACACCAATTATCTTATTATTCAAATAACAAAATGTTTTTATTTTTTACAAAAATAGATATTGTGAAAAATAAAACATTCTATTATTTGCATAATATGAGAATTGGTGTGCCGTGGTTCTCTACTATTATATGGGAAAATACACACAAACCTGCAATTTTATTAATCACTATAAAATGTTACAAAGAAGATAAAGTGGTTAATCTTAGCTAAAATATAGTAGAGCACAGTGATAGTTTCCCCTGTGTGACTATAGCTGTGTCAGGATACTGGGAGCCATATGCTCCTGTTCTTTGTGGAATTGGATACCGCAATCTTCATAGCCTACCAATTATTGTCCCCTGAGGAGGTCTGGGTAGGCGCCGAAACATGTTGGGACATCTGTAAAGTAAGGCTTATCTTTTCTTATCCTACTTTATTCCCGTTAAATGCTGAGGGAAATTTAGGGTAAATTATACCAGGAACAGTTCCAGCCGGGGCCGTCCTTATCAGGACGTGTGTTTACCCCGTATACTAGGTCAGGGGAGGAATAGGTGTATTGTGAGGGCTATTAGGGCTAGAATTGTCCCCCTATACCTCCGTTTCAGGCTCTCTTAATAGCTTGTTCCCTTGGATATAGTTCTCTTGCGGTCCACTCTTTGTATGGAATATTTTTTAGCGCTGTGGTATATATGTTTTTTATATCTAGATTAAATAAAAGATATATTTTATTACACTATATTTAGTATGCCCTTCCACTGTGACAAGTATATTGCACCAAAGCTTGGCACGAAACGTACAAATGTGCCAAAGTTTGCACATAATTGTCGTACAAATCCATACCAATTTCAAAGTGGCATGGCTGAGACAAATTTTATCAAGGAACGGGACACGTGTATAGAGTGCTGTGAGACACTTTCATACATACCGGTGCCTTTTACACTGGTGTGTCGGAACCAGGTTTCGTACATGTCGCCTAAGTATCAGAAATTCCTTAGCTGGACTGATAGACTATAGGGATGGGTTTCTGAAGGAGAAAACCGACATATCAACACATATATATATACTAGGAAAAAAGGGAAAGGTGAACAAACCGTTCACTTAGGCATTACTGCTGTTAACTACATGGATCATAAACAATACCACACCAATGGAGAGAATGTTGGCAGCAGCTAAGCACTGCACGACTTGGCATTCACAGGTAATATAAATAACCTGTAGGGTTCTAAAACATGACCGTGTCTCAATGAGGTAAGGGAATTTTTACAATTTTTATTGAAAAAGGAATGGCAAATTTTTTTGGTGATGGGGATTTTTTAGATCATCGAAATTTTAGGTTAAAATCTGTGCATCATCTTTTAAATCCGCTTTTTTCGGCGCTTCCTGAATTTTTGGTGGCCACAAATCAATTACGAAAAGCGGGGTGAGTTTTGTGGCGACGCATGATGGGAGTGATGGTTGCATTGGCTAAAAATAAAATGACCTCGTTTACATAAAAAAGCGTTTCCTGTTCAGCCCGTTCTTCAGCTCTCAAGCAAAGGGAGGCGCTCTCTTTTTCCAAACAGCTCACGAAATTAAAATTCTCACAGAGAACCTCTACATTAGCTGGACCCTTTTAAAATTTTTAGTTGATAGAGTTTGGGAAGATTTATGTATTTAGGTAGAGAATTTTAAAGGACACACTGCTGTAAATCACAGGGGGGGGGAGCGGGGGGGCCCCCGCGGGCAAACACAACAAGCTCTATAAAGAATACGGATAAATTTTCACCAAGACTTAGTGTAGACTTTGCAATACTTTTATTATTAACAGTTTTCTATTGAAATATTTCCTGATTTTGGGCACCTAAACTTATGAACACACTTTTCTAGAAACTGCAGTCTCTTTTTTAGATGAAAAACTCCACTTTTATTATCAGTATACATTTCAAAAGGGTGTTCATTTTAAATTTTCCCTTTCCACTTTTTTTGATATATCCCCCTTGCATTAAATTTAAACCCCAAAATTTTATAGCCCACCACGGTAAATTAAAAAGGGGGAAAAAAAAATCTTGTTTTTAAACAATAGACAAGCTCAAAAAGAATACTGAAAATTTTCACCAAAGACTTAGTGTAGACAGAAATCTTTATTATTAACAGTTTTTTTTGAAATTTTTTCCTGGATTTTGGGGCATCTGAACTTATGGATACACATCTTTTCTATAACGCGGGCCCTTTTTGTTAGTGCAAAACCCCACTTTTTTTATCTATACATTTCAATGGGTGTTCATTTTCAATTTTCCCCATTCCACCTTTGTTGTTTAATCCACCTTGTATTTAAATTTAGAATCCACAAGCACACGGGATAGGGCCAAAATCCCTTTGTAAACCGAATAAATTTCAATACTTTTTTTTTATTTTGGCGCACCGCTTTGTTGATAACTATTTTGCAGTTAAATTTAATACGAAATTTTTGGAGTCACCACAGAGAATTAAAAGGGTCCAAAATCCCTTTTTTATTATCCGAATCATTACAGGTACGTGTTTTTTTGCACTTTTGCCCATCCGGGATTTGTTGATAAGCCCTTCATTAAATTTTGAATCCAGCAATTGTGTATTACCCAGGAATTGATAGGGCCAAAAATACCTTTTATTATCCAATACTTTCAATCGTGTTTTTTCACTTGGGCGGGCCACTTTGTTGATAATCTACTTTGCATTTAAATTTGAATACAGAAATTTTTGACCCCAACCAAAAAGGAATTGATAGGGCCAAAATACCTTTTATTACCCGAATACATTACGATCATTTTTTTGCACTTTGCCAATCCCAATTTTTGATAAGCCACCTGCTTAAATTGAACCGCTTTGGTAGTTACCCATGAATTGATGGGTGAAAAAAATCCTTTTATTACCAAAACTTTTACAGATAGGGTTTTTTTTACTTTGGGCACACAGTTTGTTCTTGAGGCTCTTGCACAAAATGTAATACTGCAATTTTTTTCCCACAGGTGAATTGATAGGCGCCAAAAATCCTTTATATCCAATACATTTCAATACTTTTTTTTTACTTTGGGCAGGCCACTTGTTGATAGATCTACTTTTGAGAAAAATTTTAAACAGCAATATGATCACCACAGGTAAATTGTAGTGCCAAAAAACCTTTTTTTTATCCAATACAACATACGGTTTTTTGCACTTTTTGCCCCCCAGATTTGTTGATAGAGCCACCTTGCAGTTAAATTTTAATCCAAAAATTTGTAATTCCACGGGGGAATTATAGTGCCAAAAATACCTTTATTATCCAATAACATTAAAAGTGTTTTTGCACTTTGCCCATCCAGATTTTTGAAAGCCCCCTTGCAGAAAATTTTTGAATCAAAATTTGTTATTTTACCACAGTTTTTGATGGGTGCCAAAAAAATCCCTTTTTATTTTTCAAACATTACGATACGTGTTTTTTGCACTTTTTGCCCGTCCAATTTTTGTTGATAGAGCCACCTTCATTAAATTTGAATCAAAATTTGTTATTACCACAGTAAATTGATGGGTGCCAAAAATACCTTTTTTTACCGAATACATTTCAATCTGTTTTTTCACTTTGGCCGGGCCACTTTTTGACTTGATAGATCACTTTGCAGTTATTTTGAACCAGCAATTTTGTTTGTTTTAGGATTTAAATGCTGGATTTCCCCTTTTTTTAAATAAAAATTTTCCAAACCTTCCATACTTCTCAAATTTTTAATTTCGAACATGGAGCAAAATTTAGGTGGTAAGCGAGCAAAAAGGGGGGGAACATGGAGGGAAGGGACGAAAAAGGTGCTCCTTCCAGTGCTGGCGAAACACCACCACGGATCATCAGTTGCAGGGGCACAGCCCCGTCATCGCTGGGGCAGGGGCCCTGTGAACTCAGTAACGAACGCTCGCCAAACGGCCTTCAGGGTTAATAACCTCATCCACATCTTACCTCCCGTCCCCCCGTCCGGCCACAAATGTCCCTCATCACCACACCACATCCTCCCAAAATGAAGCATCCCAAATAAAACCGTGACCCCCCACGTGGTAATCCATTTTTTAAGACCCTTTTTTGACAAAATGCGGTTGGGGCAAAGACTGTTAAAAAACAAGAGGGCCAAAAAAAATGATTTTTTCTCTGCTCTACCCCAGTTCTGATGCCATCGAGGAGGGGAAGGAAGCCGTCAATCAGCAAAAAAACCCGGCGGTCGGCAAAGCCCTTTCAGTCCCTCTTCTTTTAGCCCCAGCCCTGGTGCAAATGTCAGGACGACGAAGCACCGGGTTTTAGAGAGATGATGACGACATTGCGATCAACTGGGCTTTTCACAGAATTTGCTTCGAGCCCCTTCACACTGGAGAGGAGGGAAAACGATGGGGTATGTCCCCGACGGTTCCGCCTCAAAAAGGAGAGGGGGTCGCAAAGCCGCTGATATATTTTCCCCCAGCCACGTCACGCAAACCCCTCCTCCTTATCGCCGCAAAAAGGTCCCCGGACCTCTCAACCGCCGTCTTGAGCAAGCCTCGATCACCCACGATTCAATCCCCCTTTTCCTAAACCATAAGTAGAGGCAAGAACCTTTGGGGGTTTAACCACCCCCAACATTCTAGTCACTGCAGTGAATGCATGAGTTGAAATGGGGGCAACACTTGCCAAAAAAGGCCCGACCGATGCCGGGGCCCCCAACCACTGTCACACCCTCTGTCCCGCCTTCTCCGCCACCACCAAACGTTCCTCACTGCCCATGTCTCCGGAGTCATGACAGGGGTCAGCCTCCGTCACCTCCCGTCCCCGAGTAACCCCCAGCACCACCAGAGACCCATCCTCCCCTTCTCCTTTCCCCCATTTTTAGACCTGCACGCCGACCACCCTCTAGCACCACCTTTGTCTTCCAGGGTTTGGGGGCAAAAAAACACTTTTAAACCCCCCAAACCATCCCAAAGCCAAAAGCCCGAATTCGGCATTTCCAGGGTTTTTTGGGCCCTTGAAATGTTGCCTTTCCGTCTGGTGGACACAATGGGGTTCCGCCACGTCATGGCCCTTGCCCCCCCCCAAACCAATGCCGAGCAGGCATTTCTTTGCCCGAAAAACCGCCCTGCCCTGGCCAGCCAGGGGCATCTAAAATTTAAGCGCGTGTCTGCATCTGTGGGCCGGGAAAAACCATTTTACCACGAACATGGACTTAAGCAGGGCCAAGCCCCTTTAAATCTCGTGACAGCTACGGGGGACGGTGGATGTCCCCGGGGGGGCGGTGGCTCTCAGCTCGCGCCCCCCCAAAACCGCGGGAAAGGTGCAGGTTCTTTCCCCCCCAAAGGGCCTCGGGCATCCGGCCCCAAAAAAAAGGCCGGTTTTTTAAATTTAAACTGTCTTTGGAGACCGTCCACACACAGGGGCAGGACTTGGACGCCTCCCAACAGACCGAGCCGCTGGGGGCCAAAAACCTTGTGCCGGCAAAGGGGGTGTGCATAACGGGCGAAATCGCTGGCCGCCTTAAGATCGGTAGGCGGAGCACATTCCCTTTCCTGGGCCCTGTCATGAACCTTTCGCCAGAAATTTTTAAAAACTACCCGGGCTGGACTGCCTCTGAGGGAAAGGGTCGAAGCTCATTTTTGACGTGGGGAACACGCTGGAATTCCCCCCCCCATGCTCCGCATTGTGGCAGCAGCCAACCATTACCAGTACGAAGTGACACAACCGACAACAGCGGGGCGGACCTCGGGGTTTAACCACCGGAAATGGAGGGAGGTGAAAGAGCTCTGCACCATCCTTTCCAGTTTTGAAAACCCCCAAAAGGGCAGGGGGACAATGCCCGTCAGCATGACATTGTGGGGATCTTAGTTTTGGAATGATTTTTGGGCCCAAAAAAACAGGCCCGCCAGCGACGGGGGAGGAGACGACACAGACGGCACGGACCTTTCTCCCGTCAAATCCCCAAGGCCCGACAGTTTTTTACAATTTCATCGTCTTCATTTGGCAGGGGTTCGGGTCCAGACTAGTGCAAGGTGGGGCATCAGCTCTCAGGTGCATCATCCAGGGAAGCAGGGGTGGTTTTTAAGCTGTGCCGGGGGAGCGAGGAGGAGGGAGGGGAAGTATTTCCCAGACACCATGTTACTGACGTCCCCGCCCCTTTGGGAAAAAGGTTGGCGGAATTTGAGCGGAGGAGGAAATGAGGAAGATCATTTGCTATGCCCCCCACCCAGAGGCTTTGGGAAATCAAGGCTCCATCTCCCACATATCTTGGAGCTCCCCTTCCCCCAACATGATCCTCGCATTAAGGGCCCAAAAAGAACAACATTTTCGGGGGGGCCACCCCCGGATCCCCGGGACAAAACAAAAATCAACACTTTCCCCTTCCACCCACCCAATAGAGAGTAAAAGCAGGCAATGGAGACCTTGCTGATTGATCAACTGGAGACATCTTTTTGCGTCTGCTTCACGTCCCCAATTTCACGGTGGAACAACATCAGCGACGTGACAGCAGTAGAGTGCCAAGTAGGCGTAGCGGCAGCAGCGGGCAAGGTGGAGAACCCTAATGGGTACCTCTGGCAATTTTTGTTTACCACCTCACCAACGCATGCAATGCAGGGCACACATCCAACACACAGGATCAGCTAAGATCAGGTGCACGACTATCTGCGTCTCAAACACGATGTTTTTTGTATGTGTTCCGGACCCAATAGACTTCTGGGTATCCAAAATGGACGAATGGCCCGAGCTGGCTCGTCACGCCATAGAGGTGTTGTCCTGCTCAGCAGCCAGCGTCAGGGACAGGGACAGTATATGTCCAGTTCAACTAAAATGGTGGTTGAAAGACTCCTTTTTCCGGCACTTTTTAATCTGGGGGTCAGACAGGTTTAATGGTCATACTGCGGTCCAGGAAAAGGTATGTCAATGTCCAGTTCAACTAAAATGGTGGGTTTAAAGACTCCTTTTTCCGGCACTTTTTTTAAACTGTGGGTCAGACAGGTTTTTAAGGGTAATGCTGCGGTCCAGGACAGGGGTTTGTCAATTCCCCGTTCAACTAAAAAGGGGTGAAAGACTCCTTTTTCCGGCACTTTTTAATCTGGGTCAGACAGGTTTAATGGTCATACTGCGGTCCAGGACAGTTCTAGTCAATGTCCAGTGAAACTAAAATGGTGGTTGAAAGACTCCTATTTCCGGCACTTTTTAATCTGTGGGTCAGACAGGTTAATGGTCCATTCTGCGGTACAGGACCGATATAGTTAGTGTGCAGTGAAACTAAAATGGTGGTTCAAAGACTCCTTTTCCCGGCACTTTTTAATCTGGGGGTCAGACAGGTTTAATGGTCATACTGTGGCCCAGGACAGGGACAGTATATGTCCAGTTCAACTAAAATGGTGGTTGAAAGACTCCTTTTTCCGGCACTTTTTAATCTGGGGGTCAGACAGGTTTAATGGTCATACTGCGGTCCAGGACAGGTATAGTCAATGTCCAGTTCAACTAAAATGGTGGTTGAAAGACTCCTTTTTCCGGCACTTTTTAATCTGTGGGTCAGACAGGTTTAAGGGTCATGCTGCGGTCCAGGACAGGGTTTGTCAATGTCCAGTTCAACTAAAATGGTGGTTGAAAGACTCCTTTTTCCGGCACTTTTTAATCTGGGGTCATGCAGGTTTGGGGCTCATGCTGTGGCCCAGGACAGGGATAGTCAATGTCCAGTGAAACTAAAATGGTGGTTGAAAGACTCCTTTTTCCGGCACTTTTTAATATGTGGGTTAATGCAAGTTTGGGGCTCATGCTGCTTTCCAGGACAGGAATATTCAATGTCCAGTTCAAGTAAAATGGTGGTTCAAAAAATACTGCCTTCTGGCACTTTTTAATTTGTGGGTGATGCAGGTTTAAGGGTCATGCTGTGGTACAAGACAGGGATAGTGAATGGTGTGTGACTTTTTTTCTGTGGCTTTTATAGCCTAAGTGTTGTGCCTAAGATGTAGCAGGTATCCATTTGACTGTTGTGGCTGTTAATTCCAGCTTCTCCAGCCCTGTTTGGGTGTAAGAATGAAGGTGTTGTTGCTCTCCCATAGACTTTAATGGTCATCGCTCATAATCGACTGCTCACTATCGAAAAACCTTATCGATGGTGGCCGACTATCGACTATCGCCCGATGTCGATAGCCAACGTAATCAATCAACACTAGTAAGGAGTCCCAATTACAGAGCTAATAAAGATGATGTGGACACAGAGAATTACGTATATTTACTTTATTAGGAAAACAATAACTAGATTTAACATTGAACACGGCTCACATTGAAACGTCGGTCTTTGTGATATGTAGGAATAAACACTTTTTTGTTTGAAACTATTAACTGAAGGCTAGGTCTACATTGCATTGGACAAAAAACTCACTGAAAACCAAATCCTAAAAATGTTCATAAAACTGAGTTTTTTACCCACTGCCCGTCAAAAGCAGCTGAAAAAAGTCTGTTTTTTTGCGTGTTTTGCGTTTGTTTGCGCATTTTTGGAGCGTTTTTTAACATGCTTTTTTTTTGCAGAAATGCAAAGTATTATAATTGTGTCATGGGCGCGCTCTTTTCCCTGCCTGTCCCGTAGATGACTTACCCAGCCGCGCTCCTGCTGCAGTCTCTGTCCCTCGGCACGCGCGCCAGCAGTGTTAAATTTAAAGGGCCAGCACACCGGTAATTTTCCATTGCCGGTCGCTGACCCTATTTAAACCTGCCCCTTCCTGATGCTCCCGCCGGATCTTTAGTGCCATTGCCTATAGAGAAAGCGTTTCCCGTGTCTTGTCCTGATTACCGTGTACCGTACCGTTAGCCTCCGTCCCTCGAACACGAACCTTTGCCGCCTGCCCTGACCTTACTGCCTGTCCCCGACTACGAGCCTGCCTTATAATTCTGTACCACGCTATACCTCAGCTACCACTGCAAGCAACTCACTTCAGGGGTAGCGACCTGGTAGACTCCCGCCACAGCAAGTCCATCCCGCTTGGCGGCGGGCTCTGGTGAAAACCGGGACCTACTTAGACTTCGCTCCCTGGCGTGGCTAACACCATCGCTTGCGGTGGTCCAATGGATCCACTACTGCGGACCGTGCTTGTGACAAATTGCTGTGGATTTTTGCAAAAAAAGCGCCAAAAAACGTCCAGTGCTTTACATAGACTCCAATAGTACATTTTCTTCCATGTTCAGTCATGTTTTGCAATATGTTTAAAAAAACATCCAGCAAAAGAAACGTTCATTAGAAAATGAAAAAAATCATTTTTGTGTGCAGTGGAGATATGGCCGAAGACGTGCTGCGAAGTTTTCTATTGCTATCTACAGTTTTGGGCTTGTTAACCTGGCTCTTTTTTCACTGGCACCCCACGTAAGTTCTCTGAGGAAGTGCTGCCTCTTTTTCTGTAGACTAGATTTGACATTGGATATTTTAGATTTCCACAGATGTTAGTTTGGAGGTAGTACCATATAAGTTTCTAAAATAATCCTATTACAACCCAGAGGTTAAACAGGACCCACGTCAACCAATTCTACTCTTTGCTGTGACAACTGGTGATAACTTGCTCTTCTGAGGTTTAAACACGCCTTAGAGAGTAAGTAAGACTGTTAATTCATAGGTGTTCCATAACAACTAAATAACCTCTCCACACCTACTGAAGTCATCACAAAGGGCAGACGATAAAGATGCAAAATTACAATCCTCTGTACCTTAACTTAAATAACAAAATACCGTAGTCTTTCATTTGTGAATTTATGGAACCATTGAAAACTATGACTATAGTATTTTGTTTTTCTAATATCCCTGAATGTATGGCTGTTAAAGAAGTGGAGCCAACAGAAATATTTATCATCTGCCACAGCAATCACAAGAACTGGGGTCCCAACTGCCACTTATAAACATTTCCGCTCCATTCACTGTGTATGGGACTGATAGTAATAGTCAGGAGCTATGTTTATTCAGACCTGGAATTCCTTGTTTATGTGATCATACATTTGTTACTAGTACTGCAGATAAGTAATAAATGTTGTTGAAGACATAACCCCTTTAAATGTATTCAGTGACTCTTCAGATATCAAACTATAGTTTGCAAGTAATAAAGAATTAACTGAAGCAAGGGGAGGTCCCCGGCCGCCGGCAGTTACCGCCACCTTGCATCACAGCAATGGTAGAGAGAACAGGCTGCAGACTTGATCTCTCTACCATATAAGCTATCTCTATTGTATGTGCGTCCTTGCGACGCTCATATGTTATAGATGGTGAGGTCAGGGGGGCCCACGCTGCTCAGACAGGGCCCGTGCTGTGAGCCACAGCTGCGCTCTGTAGATTTACATATATAGATTCACACTGACTTACTGCGCAGTCTATGACCGGAGCAACCGGGCCCTCCTCCCTCTGTGGGCTGGACGACACGACTGGGGGAGCCTTGAGCAGGGCGGTGGAAGGGTTCGGAACATGAGCAGGGCTCCACACGGCTGTAGAAGACTGGGAACTTGAGAGGATGAGTGTAGCCCCACTCAAGTTCACTCCCCCCACCATGTAAGGCCCCACTCAAGTTGCCTCCCCCCATTGTGTGGGGCCCCACTCAAGTTGTCCCACTACCTATCTACCTGGCTACCTAACTACAGAGGGACCCACTAACTATCTACCTGGCTACCTACCTATGGGGAGCCCACTACCTGCCTACCTACCTACAGGGGGCAAACTACCTACCTACCTAGCTATCTACCTACAGGGGCCTGCTACTTACCTACCTGGCTACCTAATTACAGGGGGCTCACTACCTACCTACCTGACTACGGGGGGCCCACTGTCAACCTACCTATGCGGGGCCCACTACCTACCTACATAGGAGAGGCCCAATATAAACCTATATGGGTACATGGGACCCACTACCTATCTATCTATGGGGGGCCCACTACCTACCTACTTGGGGGTCCCACTACCTACCTACCTGGCTATGGGGTGCCCACTTTCAACTTACCCACTTATGGTGGGGCCCACTATCTATCTACCTACGAGGGGCCCATTATCTATCTACCTGGCTACCGGGGCCTACTACCTTCCTACCTACCTGGCTATGGAGGACCCACTACCTACCTACAGAGAGCAAACTATCTACCTACAGGGAGCCCACTACCTACCTACCTACATGGGGCCCTATATAACTAGCTACTTATGGGGGAGCTATATACCTAACTAACAGGGCACCAAGGGGGTAATTATTACCATTGGGGGCACTATGGATGGGGAGTTTGTACATTGGGGAGAGGGGCACAGTTAGAAAGATGATAAAGCGAGGAGTCTTAGGTATTTGTGTTGTAAATTCTGCAGGGACAAGTGGTGGCTGGGAGAATGTCAAGGCGATTTGGAGTGGTGGAGAAGAAAAGGGAATGTGAAAACGTCACCTGTGAGTCATTAAATGTAACTGCACTGTGTTCACTTGTATTTAACACTATATGGTAACTGTATGGTGGTAATATTGATCTTATTGTAATTAAATATATTCAGTAACAGTACGGTGGTATCATTCAGTCACTTTGTGGTGGAGATATGTGGGGATGATGTGGCTGTATCATTTGGTCTTTGCATGTTGTTGATGCTTGGTTATATTGTTCTTGGTATACTGGCTAGGTCAGTAACATTATGGTGGTATTAGTCACCATATGGTAGGGTTATGTGGCTTTATTATATGTTCTGTGTATATTGTTGTTGCTTGGGTATATTGGTCTTGGTATACTGGTGCGGCGATCATCTGGCGCTATTTGCTGGCCCTTGTATACGTACTGACCTTCACAATATTGATAAACTGTACATTGTAAAATCATTCATTCTTCTTTCAATTACATAAAGTTTGCCAGTGCTATATACTGAAAAACAGCCCCAAACCATGATGTTCCCAGTAGCAAACTTCATTGTTGGTATGGTGTTTTTGGGGTGATATGCTGTGCCTTTCGGACTCCAAATATGGTGTGTATTGTGGCATCCAACTAATTCAATTTGGTCTCATCTGACCAATTTATATTCTTCCAGTACTTCACAGTCTTGTCTAAATGTTGGAGAGCAAACTTTAAACATGCTTGAACATGCATTTTGTTAAGCAATAAAGTCTTGCGTGGATGGCCATGGAGGTTGAGTACATTACTTATTGTTTTCTTTGAAACAATCGGAGCTGCTGATTCCAGTTCTTTCTGTAGTTCTCCACAGTTGGTCCTTGGCTCTTGGACAACTTTTCTGATAATCATTTTCAATCCTCTGTCTAAAATCTTGCAGGACATAGCCAGTTTGTGGTGAAATTATGTTCTTTCCACTTCCAGATTATGGCCCCTACAGTGCTCACTGGAACCCTTACAAGTTTAAAAATTCTTCTGTAACCAATGCATCAGTATGTCATGCAACAATAAGGTTGCAGAGGTCTTGAGACAGCTCACTGGTTTTACCCATCATGAGGCACCTTGGTAACGAGAAAGTCTTTTTACAAACCATCAATTGAACCAGCTGATATTATTTTTCAGTAAGTGGCAGAATTGCATTCTAATTACTGATAGATGTCAGCTGTTGTCATAACTTTCCATGGCTTTTTTCGCCTCTCGTTCTTCATGTGTTTACTACTTTTTTCCTGTGTCGTTTCTCATTATTACACATAACTAAATTTATGGGCTTTTATGGTTTTATTTCTTTGACTATGTGGATTGATGGTTTGTTAATGACATCTGGCGACAATTTCATGTCAATAGCAACTTTAGAAATATATTTACTGTGAAATTGGTGTTCACTATTTATTTAATCTGCTGTAGGTAATAGGTAATACATGTACATAAAGGGTGACATGTATGAAATTTGGCGTGCCTAATAATGACATAGAATGCACATGATTTATGAACCCACTCTACACTGGGTCATAAATCAGGCGCTTTCCAGTGCTCGGGAGACATTTCTGGCTCAGGTAGACCACTTTAAAAGTGGTCTACCTGTTCCAGCTGTAATGAGCCTATAAATGCCGTAGCAAAGCTATAAATCTATAGCTCCGTATGGTTCTAGTGCACCACGTCTCCCGCAAATTTAAAAATGTAGCGAACAGGGCTGCGTCTGATATCGGGCTGAAAAGATGCCAGACACCTGGTGTAGCCCCGTTCATGCATGTCGCCCAAAATGTCTTTTGTTTGAGGAACCTCTATACCATTGTTATGACAGCGTACATGTCTGTATATTGTGCTTTAAGCCATATGTTGCAGAGCACCACTGCCCTTTGTTTATTGATTTAACGACTTTCAGGAAGCTAAATACTATTTGTTTACCTTAAATAAAGATATTTTGCTATCACTTTATAAGATTGGAAAAACCTTTTAAAGTCTTAGTTAAAAATATACACTTAGCTAAAATTAGGTATCTAAGGTATCTGAAAAAATTGTGCTGCTCACCTGGACAATCTCTTCTGCATGCAAAGGGGGTAGGTGCACGGACAGTCTCTGGGACTTGCAGGACTTGAAATGATTCAGAAAACGATCAAAGAATGTTTTCTGAATCTAAGGTATCTAATCATATATAATAATGTAACTAGATTACTTTGTTCTAAATGTATGCTACTAACTGGATGCTGTCTCTCAAAAGTGTTTAAAAGCTATTGTTAAATATGCTAGTCAATAGTAATTAAAAAAAATATTTTTACTACAGAAGTCAGTAGCAGACATATTAAATTGTATACCTAAACTGTGTCCCCCAAATGTGGAATGAATAAAGCACAACATGCCTCATATACAAGTCTAGTAAAATTAGTTGCTATCTAAACTGTAGCTATACATGTAGTTGGTCAAATAGTGTGATATGATCATGGTTTTGTACGTAAACTGTTTCCATGGTTTGCCATGTAGATTTTTTATGCTTAAATAAAAGATTTTGGCTCACTACAATACCACCTATACTGTCCAGTATTTAGTTTGGGTAAGCTGTAGCTGGAAATAGATTGCCCCTCTAATGTAGTGTTGTATGGCGCCCATACAAATGAGTGAACAATCATGTAATACATGGCTAAGCCTTGTACACTGAATAGATGTCAACTCCAAGCTTTGACTGGCCAACAGGGAAGCAGGGGAATTCACTGTTTAGTACCTAGGCATGATGAGATACAGGAGGTGGTGGGCCCCTGGTCATGGCAGGTCTGGGGATGCTCTTTCAGGGAGAAAGACAGCAGAATACAAGAGGCATGAACAGCCATGTACAGTATCTATAGGGTGGGCCCCTACAATCAACTCCGCAGGTGGGCCTCCAGAATCAGTTACACTGGTGTGCCCTAGATACCCCTAGTCCAACACTGGCTAACTCATAATAATTTTTCAACTATAAATGTTTAACTTTTCATGGCTTTAATCCTTTGCCTTCCTGTGACTGCATGTTTTATGTAGTGCAGACATCTAAACAGAAAGAAGAAATGAATCACAATTCAGCTTCCTGTCACATTCTAAGTTGCCATGTACCTGGGTTTGAACCCAGCAAATACATTTTGTACAGGGTCAAACAAAGTGTTCTGGTAATCTGCATTTAGAAAATATGTATTCTCTGACTCAAGTATTTCAGCAGTTATTTTATGTTAACAAAAATTTTTGGGTAAAGTTGATGCACCTCATATGTTATCATATATACAAGTCAAATTTTTCCCCAAAATTTATCCCAGGACTGGATATCACCCAGGAAATGGGTGATTTATACAATCATTTATGTAAAAGCTAAACTAATATTTGGATATAAATTTTGTTTAATGGCCATCTAATACACAGTGTGAAGAAACTTTTTTTTAATATTCTGCATATTGTCACACAACATCATTGTCAGTTGATCCAAGGTTAAAGCATCAATATGTAACAACAAAGTGTTACTTAGATTAGCTTAAAGAGGATTGTTTCATTTTGAATTTCCGCAGATTCGGCTTGACTCAATTTTGAGCAACCAATCAGCAGCCTGTGGGAAAATCGGGTAACTAATTGATAGTCTGCTAGTCAGCAAGAAGAAGTAAGTGACTGGCACTTTCAAATATCTACCTGATTTTCCTACAAACTGCTAATTCGTAGCCCAAAGTTAAGGTCAGGCCAAGTTGACCCAACCTGAATCCAAAGTGGAACACTACTGAAGAGTCAATGTTGATTTAAAGTTATCCCGTTTTCTGCAATTTTAACACTCAAACAGACGACTGATATCATCCAAAAGATGAAATTTAATTTTCATAACTATTCCTTGCATAATGTTAATCACATTTTTACCATCAGTCACCTTAACTAAGATTAAAAACTATTGCTCATTACTAATTGTTAGCAATAATTTAACAATGTGGATTTAGAGTGGTGTAAACACACTATCAGTGGTCTTGTAGAAGTGTTTGTATTGTACAGAATGTGTTTGGAATGTATTATGTATAGAGTAAACCTTTAGAGTTGTAGTTATAAATCATGGACAGTAGATAAAGCCACTTGTTTAGTATATTAATATAGTATGTAAATATAATGTTATGAGTGTGGACCTGCTTAGTCACTGGGCATTGCTACTTTAAGGATTTAACCCATTATGACAAGCCCTGTCCAGGGCCGTTCCTAAAGGCGGGCAGGGCGGGCGATTCCCCCGGTGCGACGAGGCTCCGCTCACCCGCGGGGGGCGTAGCGGCCGCCCGCCCTGCCGCCTTGAGGATCGCCCCTGACTCTGCGCGACTGTTTTATAACAGCTGTTGTCACATGGAGGAGGCGGGAGGGATTTTTTCCGCCCTTGTCTCCTTACCCTGTATCGTATCGCGGGGGGCCCCAGGGGCTTTCACCACGCCCCCTGGGGACGCTCGATCCCCTCTTTTTGGCGCTCTCCCGCCGAGGAGCCCCTGGGAGCTCCCGTGGCGGTAAGCGGCGTGGTGACGTAAAGCTGTTACACTGTTTCAGCAGCCCCACCGAGGGCGCTCCGGCCCGGGGGACGCGGGGGCCCCCCGAGGTGGAAACCTTTTGTATTTTAGAATTACTTCGGGGCAAAACTGGTTACAAGGGGCCCCAACTGGCTACAAGGGGGCCACCTGGTAAAAGGGGGGGCCCACATGGTTTAAAAGGGGGGGGGCATAAATGGTCAATGGGGGCAAACTGGTACAAGGGGGCACCCTGGCTACAATGGGGGCCACTGGCTAAAGGGGGGGGCACCCCGGCTACAAGGGGAGGAATCACTGGTTTAAATGGGGTCACCCCTGGTCCCAATGGGGGCAAAACGGGCCCTACAAGGGGGGCCCCAAAATTGGCTAAAAGGGGGGCATCAACTGGCTACAAGGGGTCACAGGGGCTAAATGGGGGCAAAATGGCTAAAAGGGGGGAGCAAAACTGGTTTAATGGGGGGCAACTGGTAAAAGGGGGGCACACGGGGGCCCACTGGTTTAAATGGGGGAAATTTGGCTACAAAGGGGGGAAACCCTGGCTAAAATGGGGGCCCCTGGCTACAAGGGGGGCCCACACTGGTACATGGGGGGAAATTCCTGGCTACAAATGGGGTTTTTACGGGGCTACAAGGGGGGACATGGCAAAAAGGGGGGAATCACTGGTACAAGGGGGGACACGGGGTTTAAAAAGGGGGGCATCCTGGCTACAAGGGGGGCATCATGGCTACAAGGGGGGGCACACTGGCTCAAGGGGGGGGATCAGGTTCCCAAGGGGGAATCCGGGGGGCTACAATGGGGGGGACACTGGCTAAAATGGGGGCACACTGGCTACAAGGGGGGCACATGGCTAAAAAGGGGGGCCCACATGGTTAAAAAGGGGGGCCCCCTGGTTTAAAAAGGGGGGACACTGGCCCCAGGGGGGGGCCATCCGGGTACAATGGGGGCTCAGGGGCTAAAAGGGGGGGGAAAAACACTGGCTAAAAAGGGGGGAACCCCTGGGCTCCCAATGGGGGCACATTTGGCTAAAAGGGGGGCACACTGGTACAAGGGGGGCACCCATGGCTAAAGGGGGGGCACACTGGTACAAGGGGGGCACACTGATAAAAAGGGGGGGGAATCCTGGCTAAAAAGGGGAATCGGGGGCAAAAGGGGGGGGCCTCAGGGCTAAAATGGGGGCACACGGGGCTAATGAGGGGCATTTTGGGGGTTTCCGGGGGCCCAATTACTGGCAAAGGGGATCTACTGAAAACCCCGGGGGGCCCTCAACTGGTACAGAGGGCAAAAATTGGGCTACCGGGGGCATAACCCTGGTCCGGGGCGGCATCTATTTTATTGGGGCTTCCCCGGGTACGGGGGCTATCCCTGGTATAGGGGACTCTAAATGGCTACGGGGGTTTTATTACATGGAAACTATAAGATGTTTTGAGGGGGGTTTGTATAGAGATAGGTTTGGGTTTGGGAAATTTGCTGTTTAAATTTGGGGGAAGGTTTAAGATGTTTTTTTTGTAAATTTTACAGTGAAGAGTGGGGGAGTATTCGCCATGGCTTTTCTGGGAGAGGGGAAAAGAAAAAAGAGAAAGGGGAAAAATCTTCAGAGACGTCTTCTGTGGTTTACTAGAAAAAATTTATAAAAACCCATTTATATTTTTGCAAAAGAAATGTACAGTTTAGTGTTCACCACTGTATGCTGGTAAAAATTTGGTTGATTTAAAAAATTTTGTTTTCCCATTTAAGGGCGCAGTTTGTATTATTCAGTCACTATGTGTGGGGGTTATGTGGTCACGGTGTTGCTGTATTTGGTCACAATGGGGGTAATGGTGGGGGCCTTTATTCGGTCACTTGTGCTGGTGATATGTGGGTTTAGTGGTTTGGGGATTCGGGTTTGGGTTTGTACCCGGGTGTTTTTTTGGGGTTTTAATTGTTTGACTATTATCTAGTAATTTTATATGTAGAACATTGTGGTAAAGCTTTCTGTTATTTTGGCTTTGGTTTTGATGGTGATGAACCTGTGTTTCATTTTTGGCAATTATTTTTACAGGGAGGGGGGGGGCGAAAATTTCTTGGCCTCCCCCGAGAAAAATTTTTACCCTTTAGGAATGGCCCTGGCCCCCTTCCAATAAAAAAGTGGGGGAAAGGAAATTACAAAAAACCTGCCTTTCTTGAACTACAGAGCCACCACTATTTGTGGGGGTTAAGAGTTGAAAAAATTTAAAATGCAGAAAAAGGAGGTCTTGACCACCAGCTGGTGGTGAGACAGAGGCAGGCAAAGCCAGCACACCAGGACTATACCGTGAAAGTACTCACAAACAAGAGATAGAGCTAAAGATAGAAAGAGCAAGAGAAAGTTTTAGTCAGATGCTAGGTACAGGTAAAGACAGGGGGAAAATCAAAAACCCAAGGAAAGACACAATAATAGAGGGAAAGGGAACCTCTTTGGGTTTATTTTGCAAAAAAAGCGGGGAACCTTATTGTTTTTTTTTTTGGGACCCCCAAAATGAAATTCCTGAGTGGATTATACAGAGCCGCAGTCAATGGTCAGTATACCAGAATGTCATGTGCACTGATCCTTTAAATCTGTGTCTAGAATGTCATTGCAACTGCCAGTCAGGAGGAAAGAAGGGCTCCCAAATCGGCCCAAATTTGGACACAAGCACAGGAATCTGTTTTTTTGGGTTTTAAAGGGAAAAACAGTCCGCATTGTATATCACTCAGAAACTACAGAGGAGTTGTATAGCAGATAAATATTCATTAGACTTACACATTTTAAGCATGTACTTGTAAACATTTTAAGATGGTCTTCAAGAGCAGATATCTTCTCCTTGGGTACTTTCTTGGTATGCGCCTTTGAATTCATATTTTCATAAAATCCCAAAATCTTTTTCAAAAGGCATATTTTCTCTGTTTTCTGTCAAAAGTAAACATACCTGTCAACAATTTGTTTTTTTTTTATTAGCAAATGGAAAATTAGACACAGCTTACGTTCTGTTCAATCTGCAAATGTTTAATGTATGCTCTGGCAAAGCTTCCAATCTTATACTTCAAATATATCCATATGTCTCTATTCATCTTATGGAACCAAAAGAATGTCCTTTAGGCCCTGTTTGGACGATTACATGTCAACATTTTAACACTATATGAAATACTAAAGTCAACAACACTATTCTATGTAAAGACATCCAGCAAATATCATATATTGCACAGCATATATTTTTTTAACACAATAGTTTATAGGCGATGTAGGCTGCATGCTCAGGAATAAACTGGACCCTTTTCTGGCTGCAAACTTCCAGATCTGAGTATTAAATGCTCTGAAACTGCTGCAGTTTACAGAATAAGAGGCATAGCGCCGGGAGCAGCATCCTTGTCACTAGCTTGTGCTCATTAAGGGTGGCATAATAAATGTGACAGGTTCTCTTTAATCCTTTTAAGTAATATCTGTCTACACCTAGATGTTGAATTTAACTTATTTTACTGTAGTATTTTGTTTAAAATGTCACTTTTTTATATTTTAGTTGTTCTTTTGAATTATAGACAATAACGGCCACATGTATGAAACGGTTTTGGTCTAAAACTCCTTTTTTCTCATAGGTTTCTAAAAAAAAAAAAAAGTGAGTTTTAGACCAAAACTGTTTCATACATGTGGCCCTAAATGTTAAATTTATTACAGGTAAAAGGTAGTACACAAGCCCTAAAGGATGCAGCCAAACTTTTATTCTTCAATCCTTACCTTTCAGGAGCCATCATCTTTATTTTTCTCATAGCCATATGAGGATTTGTTTCTTGTGGGACAAGTTGTGATTTTCATTTATGCCATGTAACCCTCTCTCGGTGCAGCCATTTTTTTACATTGCGTCCATACTCCCTCTCCTTCCCAGCCTTCTAATGGCCATAACGTTTTTATTTTCCCATCTACATAGACATAAACAGTCCTTGTTTTTTGCAGGACAGGTCACTTTGAACGTTACCATTTTTCGGACAATATAATGTATGAAGAAACGAAAAAAAAAATGCAATTGCACCATTCTAGTGTTGGTTTCATTTTTATGAGGTTCACTGTTTGGTATATTTGATCTTTATTCTGCAGGTCAGCATATTTTCAAGTGAACCAACACTTTTAGAGTTTTTGCTATTTTTTTATTTTTTTGTTTCTTTGGTTTGTTTTTATAAATTTGCTTTTCAGCGTCCTATTCTGAGAACAATAACTTTTTTGTTTTTCTACCTATGGACCTTAGTGAGGGGTTATTTTTCATGTACTGAGCTATAGTTTTTATTGCCACGATCTTTCGATACATAAGTACAGGATAAATAATGTTTTCTTTATTTGTAAAATAGCAAAAACTAGGTGCTTTGAACTTTTAAAATTTTTTTTTATTTTTAAACTTTTTTTCTTGAACATGTATGAAACCTGTCTAGTTCTAAAACTCACTTTGTTGCCCATAGCAACCAATCCGAGCACCCCTCTCATTTTTCCAGAGCACTATATGAAATGAGAGGGACACTAGTAATATACTGCAGAATAGCATACAATAATGGCTCTCCTATCATACGCTGCATAAGACAAGGTAAAATGAGTAGTAAGATAGCAGTCATTGAGGTCTTCATTAAGCCTCCCGCTGTCAGGACAACTGTTTAGCTCCTCCTGATCTTGTTGTAGGAGCTTCGCGGGGTGATCGGGGACCGGAACATTGTGCAGCAACATTTCTTAATCCTTTACATGGCATGCATTTACCACAGCATCTAAGGGGTTAATAAGCCACTATCTAAGGTCCTGGATGTAGCTAACACTCATTAGTCAGTGAGCTTAATCCATACTCCTTTCCTGACATCATGACATAACTCTACGTCAAATGGGGTTAAAGTACCGAAAATGGTAAAATTGCTCCCTGTGTCCCCATTGGAGTTGACAGTTGCCATGGAGGGCTGTTGTATAATGCTCTCCATTGTAATAGTGACATAAAGATCACTGATACACGTCCCCTATGGGGAAAAGTTAAAAAAAAAGTTAAAAACCCAAAAAAGTCCCCCAAAGAAGATCAAAAATAAATAAAATACGAATATTTGGTATTGCCGTGTGCATAATAAGCTACCCTATAAATCTTTCATGTTATTTAACCCACATGGTGAACAATGTAAAAAAAACAGTTCCAGAATTGTGATTTTCGTTCATTCAGCAGCACATAAAATGTAATAAAAAGTAATCAAAAACTCATATAAACACCAAAGTGGTACCAATGAAAATGACAGTTCATCTTGCAAAAAAATCTATTACACAGCTCTGTATACGGAAAAATAAAAAAGTTATGGCTATTAGAAGATAGTGATGCATAAATATTGTTCTACACCATAAAAAAAATGTAAACATAAAATATATATATATTGGATATCACCATAACTGTATCAAACCACACAGTGCAGTATTTTCTTTACCTTGCCTTCGAAAAAACGGATTTGCAAGTGATCAAATAGCCTTCTCCCTCCAAAAATGATACCAATAAAAACATCAACTCATCCACCAAAAAACAAGCCTTTACACAGCTCCATACACAGAAAAATAAAGAAGTTGTAGCTCTCAGACTATGGCGATGCAAAAATGTGTTTTCCTTTTTGAATGAAAGTGTTTTTACTGTCTAAAAGCAGTAAAACATAAAAAAATATACAAATTGGGTATCACTGTAATTGCATCGACCTGTTGAGTAAAGCTAGCATGCCATTTATACAGTATAGTGACTGCTGTAAAAAATAAAAAACACTACCTAAATTGCTGTATTTTGTTCAAAATACCTCCCAAAAACCTTGATAAAAAGTGATCGAAGCATCATAAGGACCCCATAATGGAACCAATAAAAACGTCAACTCATCCCACAAAAAAATAAAAAAGTTATGGCTATCAGACTATGACAACATAAAACACAATTTTTTTACAAGTGCATTTCTTTTGTGCATAAGCTATAAAACATAAAAAAGATATAAAATTTATATAATTGTAATTGTACCGACCCACTTAGTAAAGTAATCCTGTCATTAATACCACATGGTGAACGCTGTAAAAATGTAGCCCAAAAAACAATGCGGTTTTTTTCCCTCCATTTTTATGGCCCAATGCCACAAAATGCACAATACACACCTAAATAAGATGCATGAGGGGTGTTGAATCCAAGATGGGGTGTCTTCTGGAAGGTTTCACCTGTTCTGGTATTTTTGGGGTTTTGTAAGCTCAAAAGTCAAATAGCGCTCCCTCCCTGTACGCCTTGCCATGTGCAGCAGTTTACACCCACATATAGGATATTGCCGAACTTGGAAGAAATTGCGTAACAAATTTGGGGTGCTTTTTTTCCAGATTCTTTGTACAAATGAAACATTTTCAGATAAAATTGCAGATTCTTGGAAAAAAAAAATCATTTTCAAAGCCTAAAAAATTTGTGAAAGACCTGTTGGATCGATATACTCACTACACCCCTGGGTATATTCCTTAAGGGGTGTAGCTTCCAATAGGGGATCTACTACACCCAGGGGCATAACTACAGGGGTAGCAGATGTAACAGCTGCCACGGGGCCCGGGCTCTAAGGGGGTCCGGGTCCCAGGGCAGCTGCTAACATGTCTGCTACCCCGGTAGTTCAGCTCATGCGCCTGCCGGCAATGAACATAATAGTTCACTGCCGGCGAGGTGGAGCTGCGGGGTCCAGAGCATCCTGCCTCTGAACGCCCGGGCCCTCCGGCCCAAGTGTTCAGTCGCAGGACCGCCCAGTGTTAGCAGAGAGGAGCTACCTGTGCTCTGCTAATCTGCCTGCTAGGCCATAAGCCATCATCGCACCGTCCACGTCGAGCACAGACTGCCCGGGAGCTGAGCTGCGAGGGACTGTGGAGCAGGTAAGTGATTTATTTTTTTTTTACATTAATGAAGCCTCCCTGCCTGCCTGCCTGTATGGGGACCTATAACCTGCCCTAAGCCCCCTGCCTGCCTATATGGGGACCCTATAACCTTCCCTAAGCCCCCTACCTGCCTATATGGAGACCCTATAACCTGCCCTAAGCCCCCTGCCTGCTTAAATGGGGACCCTATAACCTGCCTTAAGCCCCCTGCCTGCCTGTATGGGGCCCCTATAACCTGCCCTAAGCCCCCTACCTGCCTATATAGAGACCCTATAACCTGACTTAAGCCCTGCCTGCCGTTAGGGGGCCCCTATAGACTACCTAAGCCCTGCCTGACTGTATGGGGTCCCTATAGAATACCCTAAGCCCGGCCTGCCTACATATATGGCCCCCTATAGCTACCTAAACCCTGTCTGCTTACCTATATGGCCCTATAGCTACTTAAACCCTGTCTTCCTACCTATATGGCCCCTATACCCTGCCTGCCTATCTATATAGGGCCCTGTAGCTACCTTAACCCTGCCTGCCTAAATGGAACCCATATAGCCTGGGGGGTAGGGAGTGAGGTGATGAAAAAGTGAGGATTCCAATATTTTTGTGTCTAAATCTGCAGGGACAAGTGATCGGGAGAAGTCATCATGGCGATCTGGACCGGAAGCAGAACAACAGGGAATGTAAACGACTTGTCAGAGAAACGTCACATGTGAGTCACAAGATGTAACTGCACTGTAATCACTTATATGTCAGCAGAGTCTATGTACACTATATGGTCACTGTATGGGGGTAATATACAGTCTGCAGAGCACCTGTGCACACTGATACATACCACTGTATGGTCACTATATGGCAGTACTATTGGTCTTTGTAGACTGACCAGTAATAAAATAGTGTAGGGGTATTATTCAGTCACTATATGATGGTAATTTGTGGTCTTGTTCTGGTGGTATAATCAGGCCCATATATAGTAGCGTTATTGGTTATGTTGGGCTTGGTATTATCGTATTTTTAAAGAAGCAGCATAATGGTGATATGTATGGTGAGGTATTTGCCCCTTGTATTATCTAGTAACTGCATGTCCCAGTAAATGTTCGTGGTCGGGAAGGTGGGCGAGGAGGGGGGTAGGGTGCCCCATCCAAAAGTTTGCTATGGGGCCCAGGTTTCTCTAGTTACGCCCCTGGCTACACTCATGGATATATTCCTTAAGGGGTGTACAATATGGGGTCTTTCTATGGGTGTTTATTAAGTCTTAGCACCTTAGGGTGCCCACAAATCTGTAAATGACACCAAAAGAAAATCGTAATGAAAATGAGACCCCAAAGTCCAGTAGATGTTCCTCCTACTCTGAGGCTTGTGGCAAAGTTAAGTAGCACGCTAGTTGCCATGTAGAGGATATCTCTAAAAATGGTAGAATTGGGGGAATCAATGCTGAGTTGCATTTCCCTGGTCACATCTACCATGTCTCAGTGAATAATGGATACAAATTATAATCTGCAAAAAAAAGGGGAAATTTTGAAATTTCATCTTAACTTTGCTTTAATTTCTGTGAAACACCTAATGGAATATATCAGGAAACTGTCCCCACACGAGGCCTGACCTGGGGATATTTGTTAGTGACATTGCACGGCCCTTAGGGGTACATAAGGTCAACTGGATACTATTCCACAGCTAAACCCTGCCCACACAGGCACAGTAAGACCCTGGGAGTGTGAGAGGATAACCCACTCACCCACAACCCTGAATGGCAGAGAGAGATCTGTTTGTCCGCAGCGGTGAAACAGAACTCTTTATGCTATCTATAATACATGAAAAAAACTTTGAGATTCTTAGTTCACATGTTTTGATCAAGAAATGCTTATGCCACCCCCGGCTTACAACGGGATCTCAAGACGGGTGGTCCTACTCTATCTTTACCTCTCACTAGAGTCAAATTCAGACTTCTCATTGGGTCAACAAACCTCCATAATCCAGAGAGAAAAAAAAAAAAAAGCACCAACCTTGCACGCATACTGCACTGATATAACAAGCTGTGGAAGTGGTCGGGGTGCAAGAGACCAAAATGAAGGCATCAATTCCTCCCTCTATAAATTAAAAGCAATATATGCCAAATACAACGTATAGTTCTGCACAAAAAAAAAAAAGAACATTTCTGAAAAACACAATGTGAACCTGGGTGCCACTGGCTTGGTTGCGGCAAATATATATATATATACACGCACTCCAATACCAGTGGCACACCAACTGCTAAAAGGGCTATACAATACATGGAAACCTCTAAAGAAACAGAACTCTGCCATCCCGGTAGATTGCCACCAGTTCCACGTTAGCTATAAGCCTGGTCCGTAACAGACTTATTATCAGGCCAGAAACCTGCCCAGGGTATCTATATATTTGAGACCGACAATACGGATGTATGGTTCGAGTGATCAAGACAACAGAAAAGATCAGGATCAAAGTTTATATATTTTAATCACCTTATTGGCTCGCTAGACAATCAATACATACATAGGGGATACAGCTATACATATACTGGTCAGAGGTACAAACAAAAGGATCAGCAAGATGTGTCAAGTTACCTGAGCTTAATTTGGTGCTAGGATTACATAGGGGGTGAATGCAGCCTGCCGGTCCTGGAAGCTCCTGCTACACTTGGCATAACCCCCACCTCCCCCCACTCACCCCCCACTCAAAAGAGACAACCCTGGGATCAGGAAGGAACCCTACTTTTATCTACACTGGGTCATCTTCCTTCACACCCCATTTCACACCATCCCTGCGACGGTCTACACTTTCTTCCCTCCAGGGCCATGTTGTTTATAGCGTCGAACACGAAATAGACTACATCGGAGCAGGAAAGGCCGCAGGTCCATGACCCTGGTACCATCAAAATCAGGAGGGCCCAGGCTACATCATACATGCCAACTCTCCCGCTTTTGTTGGGGGGTTCCCGCTAATGGGGGTCCCCCCACGCCACCCCGGCAGAGTTGGTGAACCTCTCGCCGCCAGCAGGCAGTGGGGCTTCTTTAACTGACCGCGGCGGCAGAGTAGCTCTGGTGCGCTACTCAGGCGCCGCCGGGCCGCTCCTACAGGCGGGTGAAGCGGCCGCACCGGCGCTCACCCGCCCGGCGAGTCTCACTGACTTGTGTGGCCGCAGCCGCACAGTCAGCCAGAAGCTGCCTGCTCCATGCAGCTGCCGTACTGGAAGAAGGCAGGAAGGATCATCCCTCTCCTCTCTTCTCCCCCTGTATGTACAGCGCCGGTGTGCGCTGTACATACAGATAAGCGTCGCAGGGGGTGTGACGTGCGCCTGCACTCACTCCCCCTGCGACGCTGAGGAGATTGTCGAGAGCTGGACAGGTTGCTGGGAGCCTGGTGAGGTGAGTAGTTTTTAATATTTTTTTTAATTAGCTACATGGGGCACTAACTGGCTACTGGGGGCAATACCTGGCTACTGGGGGCAATACCTGGCTACTGGGGGCAATACCTGGCTACTGGGGGCAATACCTGGCTACTGGGGACAATACCTGGCTACTGGGGACAATACCTGGCTACAAGGGGGCAATACCTGGCTACAAGGGGGCACTACCTGGCTACTACCTGGCTATAAAGGGGGCACTACCTGGCTACAAAGGGGGCACTACTGGGCTATAGGGGGTACTACCTGGCTATAGGGGGCTACTACCTGGCTATTAGGGGTCACTGCCTGGCTATTAGGGGTCACTACCTGACTATTAAGGGGCACTACCTGACTATAATGGGCGTCACCTGGCTATAGGGGCATCTACCTGGCTATTAGGGGACTACTACCTGGCTATAAGGGCACTACCTGGCTAGAGGGGCATCTACCTGGCTTTCTTGCAGAGCTGTTATGTATTTAGGTGGAGTGGGTGAGTCTTTGTCTAAGGGGCGTGGCACACCAACAAGATGGGCGTGGCCATGCAAATTTCCTTGCCGCGGCGCGCTAAGCGCGCCGCCCCTTACAGTCTCCCGCTTTTCCACTTTCAAAAGTTGGCAACTATGGGCTACATCTGGGTTCCAAACTTGGTGTGGCTGCTCTGTTCCTGGTACCAGTTTCCCATTTCTCCCTGCCCGTTGGTCCTATGAAGGAGGGAGTGAGAGCTTTGCATGTGGGGCGCTTTCATATTCGAAAATATGAAATCAGGGTGTGCCTGTGACATACAGTTATTCCATTATTCTTTTTGAAATCCAAACTTTGCTGTGACTGGTCCATCCCTTTGAACTACTTCACATCTCTCCCTAATTACAGCTCTCATTGCCTGGGTCTCCAAGTTATCTGTGGAGAACATGTGATAATTGATGATAGGGCTTTTTGAAGCAGGATCATATGCTGAGACTCATTTCCTATCTGATGGAGTATTTGTTTCACCTGGCCTCTCATAATCCACTGATCAGGCTGGATTTGATTATATTTCATTTTATCACAGGATAATAAACTTCCTAAATGCTGATTTGAATATTTCAAGGGGTACAGTTTCGTAGAATCAGTCATTTATGGGGTATCTAACATACAGGTCCCAAAAAGCCACAACAGAACTGGGCTGGTCCCTAAGAGCATGTCCCCACGGCACGGGTTTTCGGCCGTTTTTTCAGCCGGTTTGCGGTTTTTCAGACCGCCTGAAAAACCGGCCAAAAATGAGCACAATGGTGCTCTATGGAAAACCTGTGCAGCAGTCCCCACTGCACGTGTTTTCCATCCGGTGGGAAAACATTTCCCGTGGTCCGGCCGCAAAACAGGACAAATACCGGCCGGCAAACCGTGAGAACGCGCCCTAAAAAAATCAGTGTTGCAAATTTTCTTGAAAATGGGATAAATGACTCCTACATTTCTAAGCCCCCCCATGTCGTAAAAAAAAAAAAAAATTGATGCCAACCTAAAGTAGACATATGGTAGATGCTGGTTATAAACTAGAATAGTGTGGAATAATTATCTGTCAAAATGTTCACAATATTTTTCACAAATAAACAAGGATTGTATGGACCAACATTTTTTACTAACTTAAAGCACAATGGGCCACGTATGAAAACAGTTTAGGTTTAAAACTCACTTTTTTGCCCATAGTAACCTATGGGCAAAAAAGTGAGTTTTAGACCTAAACAGTTTTCATAAATGTAGCCCAATGTGTCATGAGAAAACACTCTGACACTGAATCTCTAAATATCCCTTTTGCTTTCCAAAGACCCATTGGGTCAAAAGCAAATTGAGGATTTATTACATCCGATAGAGGGCGCTTGAGCTTCTCAGCTCCTTTCCCATAATGCCTTGTGATATGCAGATGCTTTGTGGAGTGCAAAAGGCAATTTCGAATCTCCACGCGCCTATATGGCGCTCTCCCTAAGGAGAGATCTTCCCTTTCTGAATCACATGAATAGATAAGTGTCAAAAAGTTATTCTCACATAAAGTGGCATGGATTTTAAAAATGGGGGTCTGTCAGGAAGGTTAAAACTGGCTGCGGCGGTAAGGGGTTAAGTGTGCCAGGAAATTCTTTATTTTGGATTACTTCACTAAAATATGTCATTTATGGACACCATACACTTCACGAACAGATTCCAGGAAACACATACATATTATCATAGACTCTAGTTGATGCAGACAAGTACCTACTACATAACGTAGCCGGCATCCTGCTGCATATGGCGTGGGCTAACCTTCAGAGCCTACTCCATAATGTCCTTGCACACTTCCAGCATACATGTATGATGGATGTCACTAAAGGGTTAACACCCTGTACATTCCTGTAAACTGTACTAGGGAATCTGAAGTATGTGAGAGGAAAAAGGCAGAGCTACCTAATAGTTTGACAAGCCAAAAGCTGAATACTTTCAAGTTCTCCTGTGGCTTAGGGGCACTCTTTCAGTAATAATTGCTACTAAAACGCTACTACTTCTGAAGCTAAACTAGGCCATTTTCAAACATATTTTATATACCACAAAAAAACACGACAAAATTTACTGTTTCTTTACAAAAGGCATATTTAAATATACACATATATATATATATATATATATATATATATATATATATATATATATATATGAGCTGATTTTCTTTCTTGTTACTTCTCTTTAAAGGAGTTGTCTCACAACACTGTTTCACAGAGCCCAAAGCAGCTTTCATTCATGCTTCCTATGTCTTCCTCATCAGGCTGTGGGTGGTTCTATGGCAGTGATTAGCATATCAGCTCCGTATTCAAATGTCTGTTAACTACTCTGACATGAGAGCAGGATTTTTTTTTTTAAAGACCACAGAAGCTTCAGAGCTAAAGTAAACAAAAGTAATTTGCCTCCTTTGTTAGATCAGATAACACTTAGGGCCCGTTTACACAGCAGAGGACAAATACCGGTAGGTTTATCTGACCAGTATTTGTCCGGTTTGTGTACCATACCCACGGCCGCGGGGAGGACAGCTTTTCTCCGCGATGTTCATATTCCGTTTTTCAAACCACCGGGCGGAAAACCCGCGCAGTGGGGACTGCTGCATGGGTTTTCCATAGAAGCTCGGTGTGTTCGTTTGCGGACGGTTTTTCAGATGGTCTGCAAAACCGCAAACTGTCTGAAAAACCAGCCGCAAACCCATGTCGTGGGGACATGCCCTTCAGCTCTCAAGTTCTGTGCCAAGACCTGTGCGATTACATGCTTACAATTACAATTACAGGTGTGATTATACCTGCTGTCATATAAGAGAAACAGCAGGGGAGAGGAGGTTAGTAGAGAAACCCGAGTGCACTAAGAGCTGATAAAATAATTTTTATCTCCTCAACAAAGAAAAATAATCAAAGCAATCCTGACATGAGAGCAGAAAATATTTTTTTAAAGTCCAGAGAAGCTTCAGAGCTAAAGTAATTAGTCTCCTTTGTTAGATGAGATAACACTTAAAGGGGTTGCCTCACCACATAGATTCATGTTACCTCAGTCCTGTTCTCTTGGTTTCATTTTGAATTCAGGGGTGTGTTTACTGGCTTCTACTAGGCTGCAGTAGAAGCCAGGTCTGTAGCTATAGCGACCAGTGCTGGCAGCCTATCAAGAGAGATCAAACAGGGCTATAGCTATAGCGACCTGAGAAGCTGATGCAGCCCATACAAGAGGCGATATCTCAGAATAGGCAGTATATTGTTAATGGACATATATTGCAAAGTGATTTGTTTTTGCAAGATCTTTAACATAAAAACAATCCTTGTAGTGAGACAACCCTTTTAAGCTCTCAAGCTGTGGGCAGTTCAAAGCAATCTATTTGAAAAGTGTCTTCATTTACTGTTCCCTACATGTTGAAAGCTAATCTTTTGTAGTGAGATAAGCCATTTAGAAGACAATAAGAGTTCTTGTTCCCCATCCATGTACAGCATACATGCCAACTCTCCCGTTTTTGGCGGGGGGGGGGGGGGTGCCGCGATTTGGGGTCCGCCCCCGCCCTCCCGGGGGGGTTGGCATTTCGCCCGCCGCCCGCCGGCAGCGGGGGGTGTTTAAATGGCCGCGGCGCCGGAGTAGCGCTGGTGCGCTACTCCGGCACCGCCGGTCCGTTCCCACGGGCGGGTGAAGCGGGCGCAGGGTCCGCTCACCCGCCCGCGGTCTCACTGTGCGGGGAGGAGGCAGGAGGGAGCGCTCCCTTCTCCCTCCTCCCCCTGTATGTCCGGCGTCTGTGCGCGCGGTACACACAGATCAGCGGCGCAGGGGAAGTGACGCGCGGCTGCTCTCATTCCCCCTGCGTCGCTGAGGAGATCGGGCAGGAGCCTGGCCGGAGCGGCAGGAGCCTGGTCAGGTAAGTGGAATTTATTATTTTATTTTTATTAACTACATGGGGGGCTCTGCCCTCTTTAGTCTCCTGCTTTTCCATTTTCAAAAGTTGGCAACTATGATGTACAGTGAATGACAGCTTCCCTGTATCAGTGTGTGTACAGAGCAAGCTTCCAATCCTGTATGTGGGAAAGGTTAACAGTACTTTCAGTTTCAGTTTAGTTTTTTTCTCTGCTTTCTACTCAGAAATCCTGCTCCAAATCATATAAACCGATATTTCACAGAGATCAGTTTGTACTCCTCTATCACATCTTCCGCTCAAATAGGACAGCATAAACCACCTGGCATTTATTTTTAAGGGTTAATATAGTGTATTTTATGGATAATATTCCAAATTACCTGCTTCCATTCATACAGTCACATAACTGCTGCATAACTGCTGTATTTGACTCCAACAGCCTTATGTATTAGACCAGCATGTAAATTCTTCCCTTCAACTGTCGAACAGGAGGCCAGAGCAGTAGTTCAGTTATGGGTCTGTTCAGTGCCTTCTCCCTATAAGCCACATAGCAGTGTTGTCTGTACAGTATGTTGGGTACAATTCTGTGCTTTAGTCTAGCATTTTATTCTTTACTGCACTGTGATGCCCATTAAGTTCCAGATTATAGTTTAAATAGTCCTTATGTACTAAATTGTATGTGACCTGTCAAATATCTACCAGTAGATCTCTATCTACTAATTGCAATTTAGGGCACAGAGGTAAGAGCTTTTTATGTGCTCTTTGGCAAATTATTATTCTGTTGTTAACTACTCAACATACTCATATTTCAATAAAAACAGGTTTTAATGTGTATATCATTTACAATATGACACAAGTGTGTACACAAAGAACAAACAATGGATAATTCTATTTCAGTTTGGCAAGGGAGAAAACAATGCTTATACGTCATTTGGTATCAGAATAACATAGGGCAGTAGTTACTGTCTATATCTTTGCTAAATGAGTCACACAAATTTAGGTGAAAAACATAGAGGGCCACATGTATGAAAACTGTTTAGGTCTAAAGCTAACTTTTTTGCCCGTAGTAACCTATGGGCCAAAAAGTGAGTTTTAGCCCTAAACAGTTTTCATACATGTGGCCCAAAATGTTTAAGTACATGTCAGGTCAGTACATCAATACATTACATACTATAGAACTGTCATGAAATAAATCAGTTTAGACAATTTTCTGGTGCGTTATGAAACAAGGGAATTACTAACATAGAAGATAGAGGTGCAAATAAGTATATATTAAGCAAGCTGAGTTATCCTCAGTAAAGATGTCCTAGTGTTTCCTAATATTGTACATGTAAAATATATCAATAATTCATATCAGTTCAGATTAATATAATACAAGTATGAACTTACATTAAGAGTCTTAAAATGATGGCTGAAAATGAGAATTCTATAATTATGACTCTTCATGTTCTGTAAAGCAAGGATAACACAGTTAACCATTCTAGCGGATAGGTTTTTGTAAGAAAGTTATATACCAGTACTTAATATACCATGTACTTACCTGGATGGTGAGTGAGAAACTTGAAAAGCTTCTGCACTCAGACTTTTCTATTCTGATTTTACAGCTATTGGACTTTTGAAAGACAGCCAGTCGCACCAAGATCAGGCAAGTACATGTAGCAACCACAATTCTCATGTTCTAGGAGCAGGAGGGAGCAAGCATGCTGTGATTTGAACAGCAGAGCATTCACACAATTGTTGATAGTAGCACTGCGGTACAGTTCCTTTACCTAATAAATATGTCTTGCTCCTTTCATTCAGTTATCTTCTCCTGTTCCTTGTTATTCCTCGTTGCCAGGTGTTCAAAATCATCTTGAAGGCAGAATTTCACCTTCTAAGCCTTCTCCTGTCCTGCTGCTTGCTCCTTGTCATTCTAAAACAGTTAGAGATGTGAGACAGGGATTTTTACAGGAACCGGAAGCACTTGTATGGTCTAAAGAATGTGGATTTGGCAATACAACACATCTAGCAATGACAAAGTGCTTAATATTGAAATCACTGTCCACATGTGTACTTTGGGTTGAATGAAAAATCTGAAGACATGCAACTGGTATTTCTAAACTTTCTGCAAGACAAGCTATCTTGTTGAGTTTATGTAGAAAAAAAGTTCAGACGCCCACAAAGTACCTGATATGTAGGTCAGATAACAGTAACGTTCCTCTATCTTGATTACATTACAGTTCTCTTTGGTTGAAGTTATTCTGCAAAACTAGTACAAATTTTTCCTCTATTGGTAGCGTTTATTATAACTTACTAAAAATGTTGTGTAGCAAGACTAACAGTCTGATGATAAATTATATCTTCAGATTTATTTAGATAAGGTACAGGTTTACTTTGGCAGAGACCTAGTAGCATAAATATAACAAACTAATGAAGCCGTTTTTGCTACAACAGCAAGACTTCCAATGAATTCAGATTTGGCTCCATAGCTAAAAATATTCTATTTCACTAGCCTTCCCAATGACAATAGCAATTTAAATGCTTTCAGATGCTTATCAGTAAGCTACATAAATGTACACATTGAGTTGTAGGTTAAATGCACAGCAAGTGAAGTGTAAAACTTTCTGCATTTTATCACACACAATGCTAATTCTTTTTTTAAAATGAAATATTTTATTTGAATGGAATATATCCCCGAGTATGAGGGCTCAGACTACTGACAGGCTTCCTTTAAATAATCTGTAGATCAGCCTCTGTCAGTCACGTCTGGCACTGCTTCTCATGGGGAAAAGAAATTATTTTATTTAATAAAAACAAATTATGAAAAACTGTGAGATCTCAGAAGATTTAGGTCATGTTCACACAGGTCATAATTTCAGTAGCAGAATCCAGTTTAGTATATAAGACAAACAAATCCTTAAAGCTTTAAAGCAATTTAAAAAAATTCATAAATTCTAATCTCAGAGTATCATTGTAGTACAGTAAGAGTGCTGGAATAAAGTTCCGTAATGCACCCACTAAAGAAAAGTAGGATGAACATTATACACTCATGAAGGACGTACTAGGTACAATGGGACAAATTTACTGATCCTTCCTAATACTTAGGGCCACATGTATTAAAACTGTCTGGGTCTAAAACTCACTTTGTTGCCCATAGCAACCAATCAGAGCGGGCAACAAAGTGAGTTTTAGGCCTAGACAGTTTTCATACATGTGGCCCTCAGTGTAAACTTTGACTAGATAGTCTAAATTGTGCTAGCGTTAACACGGCATGATAAATCTCACACGACGGTGTCGACCTTACAACACTCTGTTATTAGATTACTTAGTCGGTGCGAATGATTGTGCCAAAATTTGGCTGCACAATGTTGCACATTATGTCACCACCTCTTTCACCAAAAAGACATCTATTTTGTCAGACTCAGCCCAGAATTGTCTAGAAACGGTCTAAAACACATAAAAAATGTGGGGTAAAGCATGTATGCCAGTATTTTGGTGCAAATTACACCAGATATCTGCTGTAATTGCCGCAGTAAACGTGCCCTAATATTTTTACAACACGTTTAAATATTTTTATGTTTAATGCAGTGAAATTATACTGTCTTCAACACCTTTGCAGAGAGAAACATAAGAAGGTTCACTAGTTATACTGAGAGGCTGCTTGTCTCTTTTAGGTAAATACTGATGTAGTAAATATTATTTGGCAGAGCTAACTAACTCTTATCAGTTATTCTATCTCAGGAGGCAAAAAAACATTGATATTCATGAAAAAAGTTGAGGTAAACTTCTTTGCGGCAATGTCATAATGTGTTAATTGCCAAGTAAAGCTTTGCTGCATCTGTATACATGTAAAACAAAAATTTATAAACTTGTTTTTTATTCTAGGTTTTGCCCTTATTGATTATCTTAATTGATGTATTTCTTATTGGCATATATTGTTAAGAGAGGCAGGCAAATTTGACATTATTTTTATATTAAAGGGGTTTTGCCACGATCTAATGTTGACGTGGGATCCTCCAAAATGGGTATTTAATCACTTTTCTAAATATATGTCATTAAAAAAAGTGAAGCCTGTGAGAGCTACAGCCTGACTAAGATGCCCTTGGTTTCCTGACAGTTTACATTAGACACGACCAGGAGCTGACAGGAGCTGATCTGGACGCACATGCGTTGTTTGCACTTCTTATCTGATGGCAGGGAAAATGAATGAGCTTTGAAGGGACTGGGGAGAAAGATCCTGGGCGACATGTATGAAGATCGGCAAGTCGGAGCGCCCGTTTTCACGGTATTTTCCGTGAAAGCTGCGCCTGATTTATGTCGGCACGCGAAGTGTGCTCATACATGCGGTGTAAAGTTCCCTGCGCCTCGCCAGTGTGTGAGGCGCATGGCGGAATTTAGGTGCATAAGGAATGCGCCTAACATGTATTAAGTTTCTAGACAGGCTGGAAATCAGGGAAAAATCATTAAGCATGTTAGTGAATAGCAAAAAGAGTTGTCTTTAAAATTAATGAATGAATAAAGAGAAATATCAAAGTTGTATAAAATCGATTTCAATGTATAGAAAAAGTTGATCATTTAAAATGAAAGCAAATATATATAAGATCTCAAAAGAAAGAAATATCAGCTATAAAAGGTCTTAAAAAAGGGAGAGAATTTAACTAATTTTACATTAAATAAGCCAATGCTGATGTTGTACTGATGTTAATTTTTGTCCTTTTTTTAAATAAAAAGTTACAATTTTATGCTTTCTTCTTTCACCTTTTATTCTATTTAGTATCTACAGCAAGAGCCAGCACAGCACAGGTCTTGCTGGGACCTGTGGTCCTCCAAGCAGGATTTCTATGTTCCCAGGGATTAGTTCTGGTCGTATTTACGGACATATTTACGTCCGGAAATACATCACCAACTCAGCCTAAAATAAGGAACAAGTAGCTTAGAATGGCTACCAATGGGAAACATAGAACATAGAAATCCTGCTTGGAGGACCACAGGTCCCAGCAAGACCTGTGCTGTGCTGGCTCTTGCTGTAGATACTAAATAGAATAAAAGGTGCAAGAAGAAAAAATACATCTTAATTTTTTATTTAAAACAGGACACAAATTAACATCAGTACAACATCAGCATTGGCTTATTTAATGTAAAATTAGTTTAATTCTCTCCCTTTTTTAAGACCTTTTATAGATGTTATTTCTTTCTTTTGAGATTTTTATATATATTTGCTTTCATTTTAAATGATCAACTTTTTCTATCATTGAAATCCATTTTACAAAACTTTGATATTTCTCTTTATTCATTCATTATTTTATAGACAACTCTTTTTTATTATTGCACTGTTGTAACTGTATTGTATTGCCCCATTATAAACAGTTCTAGCTTCCTTACGCCTCCTCCGACTCAGGTAGACCACTTTGAACTAGGTCTGCCTGTCGGAGCTGTAATGCGCCTCACTTTGCCGACCGGCATTCATACATGCGTCGGTGTTTTCGAATCTGGTGCGTCCCGCCCCAGAATGCCCACAGCGCGCCCACTGCACGCCCCTTCATGTTAGGCGCATACGAAAGTGGCGAAGGTTGCGCCTAACAGCGCATCCCTGCATCCGACAGTGGAGTCGGCACGGTGAGGCGCAGTATACGCCTGAAAGCCGGCGCACTATCAGATCATACATGTCGCCCCCTGTGTCTTTTGTATAGAGAATCCACCGGTTGTAATGTAATTATCTGAGTAAACATGCAGACACTCCCTGCTCTGCTCCAATCCCTCTCTCCCTGCAGCCATTCGTGAGGGAATGAAAGAAGGCTGCCTGCTGAGTTTATCTTCTATCCTGAGCAAATAAGAGGGAGAAATAAAACGCATATAGCTTGTGCACAATACAGTTCTCCTCTGTGGATTAGTAAAACAATGCTTGCTCAACTACAGAGACTGAGTATCAGGACTGTGCATGGGAGGTGGAGTGATGACATCACAGAGGAGGTACTTGTTTTTTTAAACACAGAAACACAACGCCCCTTTTTTCAAGCCTCAAGAGGGGAGTATCAGCCTGTTAGGTAAGGAACTCACTTCTTGGCAAAACGGCTTTAATATTTATTTTCTGCCTTTGTTTCAGATTTTTGTGCATTGGGGATAGTAATGTATCCTTGCAACTCCAATTCTGGATTGGTAGATCTGCTATCTTTGTAATTTTAAAATGCCACATAATATGACATTATGTAAAGGAAACCTGTCACATAGTTTATGCCCCCCTTGCTGAGGATAGCACAAGCTAGTGGCAGACATGCTGTTTCCAGCGTTGTGTCACTTATTTTGTAAGATGCTGTAGTTTTCGAGAGGCTAAATACTTAATTCCTTTCAATGGCCAACTGAAAAGATGAGGATAGCTTGCAAGCAGGGGCGTAGCTATAGTAGGTGCAGCAGTAGCAGCTGCTAGGGTGCCCTGCATCCTGAGGGGGCCCAAAAGCCCCTTTGACACATAAGAAGACACTGGTATTGGAAATGACACATGGTAACTGGCAGGACCCACTTTTAACTTTTTGCACCAGAGCCCTAGAACTTCAAGTTATGCCTCTGCTTGCAAGCTTTGTACATGTGATATATGTGATGGCAGCAAGAACATCCCATCGGGGAACATGGAGGTTAAGCTGGAAGGGGGGTAGCTATAGGGGGTGCAGCGGTAGCAGCCGCTACGGGGCCTTACATCCTGAGGGGGTTCAAAAGCCCCTTTGACATATAAGAAGACACAGGTATTGGAAATGGCACATGGTAACTGGCAGGGGTGTCAGTAGGGCAGTACAGGCAGTACTCTTGTCAGGGGCCCTAATCAAAAAGCAAGCTACGAATGTAGCAAAATTAAACATAACAGATAACACACCATGTTATCATGGCACAGAATGTTATTGCAACTTTTTAATGCTTTGAAATGGCCTGTTTATAGAGTAGATTACATGAAAAGCCATGATATCATGGTCAAACTGAACTTTGCTACGTCTGTAAGCCTGGCAGCATGGGTGCTGTTGGGCCACTAGGTTTTTCCACTTGCTGGGGTTGATGTTGCTACAGCTGTGGTCTCTATACAGTGCTACACTTATTAATGTAGGGACCCATTTAAAAGAAGTCACCGTAAAGTGGCAAGTGGGCTTATTGTCAATTTTTGTAAATATTTGCTAAGCAGCAATAGATAAATGTATATGTCAGGGACCGGTCAGGGAAACACACCAAGACACAGACAAGTGAGGCCCTGACACTGGTCCCAGCCCCTGTCCCTGCCTTTTGGGGAACCCGACTCCTTTATAGGACAGCCCCTTAATGACTGCACTGAGCAAAGTGCAGGACAGACAAGGACAAACAAACACAGAGCGAGCAAACGTGGCCAGACGGTCCAAGTCGGTAACAGAACGGGCAGCGAGGTACAAAGACACCAGACAAAAGGTTAAACGGAGTCCAAGCAAAAGGTCAGTAAGGCAAAGAGCAACAGGCAAAATAATGGGTGAACTACAGGGAGAAAAACCTACAGCAGGCAAAGAAAGAATAAAGCAGAGACCTTAAATAGGAACAGAAGACAGGTAGAACTGAAGCAATCGGCAGAAGGAACAAAAGACCAGATAGGAGAGAAAAGCTGTCACTCAAGAAAGAAAGAAAGAAGTTAACTAGGAGTGTGCTGGAAGATTCCTGGCCATGGGCGTTGGCCAGGAATCAATCAGCACCCAGAACAGTTCACACTAGGAAATATAAAACGCAGTATTAGGTTAAAAACTATGGCTTACGTTGCACCGGCCGTGGCCGGCAACCATAGCCAAAATCCGGGGGCGTGTCAAGCACAATCATGACAGTACCCCCCCCCCTTTATGAGGGGCCACCGGACCCTCAACAGAATCTCTAGGTTTGGCAGAGTGGGCTTGGCGAATTTTTCCCTTTACCAGCTTGGGGGCATGTTTTGCAGATGGAACTCGGAGAAGGACATATTTTGGTCTGGGTCAGCGTTTTGTAACAGACTCCTAGCCCAGACTGTGCACAGTCGATTCACGGTGGACTCTATCTTAGTTTCATCACCTGCATCGGTAGAATACCTGAGGTGGGAATCATCATCACAGAAAAAGGATGCCAGCTCAGACGGAGCAGAACTTGGTGAATCAGTAGTCGAGGACACTAGATCAGAAACCAAAGTGGCGATGCCCACTCCTGGAGAAAGAGCCTCCTCAGGTTCCTCCGTATCCTGATGCATAGATTCTTGCTCCGTGGCAGACAAGTTGAGCTTTGCCCCCAAAGTGAGGTCTGTAGTACAATCATCAGGCTGGTGTAGAGGCAGATGCTCCGCAACGTCCCCATCAAAGATGTCTGAATTACATTCTGAAATATCGTGAGTATTAATTACCGCACACACCAATGGATGCACCCCCTTTGAATGAGCACCACATGAGTCACCCCATTTGATCAGCTCAGTGGTTCCCCAGTCAAACACAGGATTATGGAGTCGGATCCAGGGCAACCCAAGAATAACCTCCACAGAAAGTTTCTCCATGACAAAAAATGAAAGTTTTTCAGTATGTGAACTCCCAACATTCAAAGTGATCTCTTTAGTGTGAAATTTTATTCTTCCTTCGGTTAGGGAGGTAGAATCTACAGCTGAAACCCAAAACGGACAACACAAAGGAATAAGTTACAAACCCAAGGCTTTATCAACAACCCTACTGATGAAATTAGCAGCAGCACCCGAGTCAATCATGGCACGCTAAGCAAAAGTCTTGGAACAAGAAACCAAGGTTACGGGCAAAACAAACTTGTTGTTTAGGTTATGAGGTACCGGTACATCCGAGTTACTTTGGTGCTTCCTTGGGGTGGCTTGGGCCTAATAGGACAGTCTCTCAGGAAATGGTCTGGATTCCCACAATAAAAGCACAAGGCGTTCTCCAACCAGTGTCTCCTCCTGGTGGAAGCAGATGTAAAACCCAAAACCATGGGTTCTTCTCCAGAAAACTGAGAGGGAAATGGTTGAGGGGTGGAAGGGGAGAATTTTTAAAAGGTAAAAGGAGTTTACCAGGAAAGTCTGCCCTTAGCTGAACAGTCAACCCCTTCTTTTCCCTGCACCCCCCTTTAATCTCTGAATAGCACGGCCAGAGTCAAAAAAGTCATTAAAGGGGTTTTGGGAAATTTGGGTGGTGACCAAGCACTTTTACAATCCCCAAAACCCCTTGTCTGAAGAAGGTCTTAAGAGGTTGGTCAGACCACCCATCAAGGGCCCCTTGGGCGGAATCGAACATATTCTCTGCCGAGGGGAGCCCTTCGATAGATAGCAAAGGGTTTTCTGCCCATGCCGTGGTTGGGATTACATAAAATTTGGCCCTAAGGCCAGAAAAAAACTACAACCGCCTCCCGGGGCTTCGGGGGGTTGGAAATGCCCAAACCTGAGGGGGGCCCGGGGGGGGAACAGACAACGCTACTTTTCAGCCTGGGGGAAAAATAAAGGAAAAAAATAGCCCACAAGATTCTCTAAAGGGTCAAAACCTGTCAGGTTTCCATCAAATCGTCGGCAAAGCATATTAGATTTAGGGTGGAACAAATCAAAAAAAAACGGGGGTAGGGGGGGGACACCGGGGCGGCACCCGGGTGCCGGGGTCTTATGGGTCCAGACGCTGCGAGATTTGTTTTAAAGCCCCCGCCAGCCCGAAATTGCGTTGTCAACTGTCCAACGGTCAGTCCCGACAAGTCGGGCTCATAATGAACCGCCGGGGAGTTCCTGAAATAAGGCCTGCTAAAGTCAGGGACCGTCGGGGCACACACCAAGACACAGAAAAGTGGGGCCCTGACACTGGCCCCACCCCCGTCCTGCCTTTTTTGGGGAACCTGATCCTTAATGGGGCCGGCCCAACCAGAAGTTTTTAAGACGCACTAGCAAAGTGCAAGACAACAAGGACAAACAAACACAGAATAGCAAACAGGGTCAGACGGTCCAAGTCGGGAAAGAACGGGCCGAGGTACAAAAACCGGACAAAGGGGTAAACGGAGTCCAAGCAAAAGGGCATAAAGGGAAAGAGCAACAGGGGAAAATAACCAAAATACAGGGGGAAAAACCTTTAGCAGGCAAAAAAGAAGGGAAACAAGACCTTAAAATGAACAAAGACAGGTGAACTGAGGCAAAGGGAGAAGGAACAAAAGATAGATATAGAAAAAGCGTCATCAAGAAAAAAAGAAAGAAATTAAAATAGGATGTGCTGGAAAATTCCTGGCCGGGCGTTGGGCAGGAAACAATCAGCACCCAGAACAGTAAACCAAGTTTACACGGAAAAATAAAAGCAGTATTAGGTTAAAAAACCATGGTTACATCGCACCGGCCGTGGGCCGGCGACCTAGCCAAAGCCCGGGGTGGCAACACAATCATGACAGTATCTGTGGAGTGTGGGCATGTCTATTTCTATATTTGGGAAAACAAATTAAAGCTCTCCTGCAAACAAACACAATCCCAAAACACCACCCTTTTCGAGCCCCAACCAATTTAAAAAAGGGCTTAGAAAGAATTTAAAACTGTTCGAGGACTGAAGAAGAGAATGGCCAACCGTTTATCAGCACACACTTTAAACCCTGCATCTTTATTTATGGGTTGCATTTTGCTTATGGCATTTCCTTCATAGATGAAAAACACTATTAATACTGAGCAATATATAGAGGTTTTAGAACAATTTATGCACACATCAAAATTTTTTTGGGGTTTTTGAAAGGAAAAAAACTGCAAAAAAAGACTCAGGCTGTTTAGCAGCTGGGATCTTTTATTAGAAAAAATAGGAAACATTCCTCCCCCCAAAAACCCCTCATTGGTGTCCTCACTTTCCGCATTTTTAAAAGGAGAGAAAACTACACGATGGTAGACATGGTCCTGTCCCAACATTTTTTTGGAGTATGCGCCCTCAAATTTTTCCTATGTTTTCACAAATCATATGCTACAAAAGAATTTCAAATCAATTGGGTTCTTTTTCTTTTACATTTTCACTCATCAATATTTGTAATTGGGGTTTTATTACTTGACTAGTGAGACCAGAAAAATTTGAGTTCATCGAAAGCGAACTTTTTGGGGTTCGTTCCGAATTTGACGCAACCCCCCCTAAAGTTATGGGAGAAGATGTTGGTTAATTTTTATAC
>JAODAL010032412.1:0-46964 GCA_025379985.1 Phyllomedusa bahiana
GGGGAAAATAGGGCCAGTAGGCTATGCCCATGAAACTAGAAGCAATTATGGAAGATGGTTCCCGGGTTAAGTTGGTAGGACATATGCTTATAATAGGGGATGGAAAAAATATGTAGAAAAAAGTGATAATGTGTATAACATTAAGGGTTTTGTTAGATTAGTATATGGAAGTGTTTGTGGCAGAATTATAGTCTACCATATTGATAAAATAAATAATAAAGCATTGCTTTGAATTATTCCTGTATTTTATAACTGGAAACTCCTGATATATGTAAAACATCAGCACAATACTTCTTTCTTGCATAAGATTGTTGTATGAGCACCTGCAAATAATTTATCATTTATGCAGTGTCTTGGGATAATTCTAAAAATACACGTATTGTACTCATTAGAATTGATTTTGTTATCTCTGTTGTTAGCATACAATATGTTTCATTATGTATTTTGTCATTTCATACTGCAAGAAAACACTGTATGATTATATTAGATACTGTTTGTTATATGAAAATAAAGAAAAGAGCCTATTAGAATTCAGAAAAACACACTGAGGTAATAAAAGCTCAAATGGCAATAATAATAACATTATCTGCTCTACACATAGGCACAGTATAAAGCTTTATGCCGGTAAATATTTTTTTACTGGCTAACTTTTTACTTTGCAAACTAATTTAAAAATGTTGAGAATAATAATAGTAATAATTGTAATAAAAGTAACAATAGCAATAACATAGTAACTCTGATTTGCTCAGACATATGATTTAACAACTTAAAAAGTCTTAGTCTTGCATTGCGACCCTTAAAGCTAACTATAATATATAAAGAAACGTAAAATATTTTTGCATGGATTATAAGTATGATAAACCTGTCTTCAGTTCTATTTTTGTGATAAGACTAATCAGTTTACACCTATGTTGTGTACGGTATCCATTGAGATGCTGTGGTTGCTCTTGTCCACTACATCTTAGGAATTAAATATCCTGAATCAGAGTTATCTGATCCAGGCTGTTTTTTTTATCTCAAGTCCCAGCCATTAGAGCAGGAGCCTGGCTATCATCAGAGGCTGTTACCCTGTTTCTCTGTAAATAAGACCTGTCCCTAAAATAAGCCCTAGCTTATCCACCATTTACTGCAGTACAGTTTCGCGTGGATTGGTAAATATAGGAACAAGAAAAAAAGACATCCCCTGAAAATAAATCCTAACCCATCTGTCAGAGCAATAAATAATATAAGACCCTGTTTTATTTTCAGAGAAACATGGTGCAACCAGCATGGTTTTTTCCTGCTGTGCCTTGAAAGTTTGTATTGGCAGGAATAAAGCCTATTAGTGACTACCCTAAAAGGGAATACTGGCATTCACTACAGGTTAAAAATATTATGCAGATTATTTTAAGACAAAGATTGTTTTAGACTTCAGATCTGAAGCTAATTGTTTAATGATATGTGTATAGGAAATGTTGTGGACTCCAGGAAAAGAGGAGGTCTAACAGAACAGATATGTCCTGATTTGTTTTGTATATGGCAGCTTCTCTTTACTTATCTAATAAATTAAAATGCAAATTCATCCAGGTCTAATCTATGTGTCAAAGGGAACCCGTCATATTCAACATGCAATTTGATCTGCTAGCAACATGTCATTACCCAGAGTAGATGAGAAGTTTAATTTAAAGCTTTGTGTTCTTTATATGCTTAGGAGTCCAGTGTGTGTGTGTGGGGGGGGGTCCTAACAGTGAATTACAGCTATCTGTGCGTGCATGCAAAGCCAAGGAGGGCTGTTTATCACTGAGACCACTTACTGGACTCTCACACATAAAAATCACACAGATTTCAATTAATTTATTCTAAATATTTTACGATAAAATGTTATATCAGTTTGTTCAGCTCTTCTGGATCTATAGGAGGATGTCAGTAGATTAATTAGCATTTTCAGGATGGCAGATCCCCTTTAAAGAAGAACTGGGATTGATGACTATCAGATGAATAATTATTAAATTTTCAACTACCTGTGTCTTTAGCCATATTAAGAGGCAGCCATCTTCCCAAAATGACAGTTCTCTGTTCAGGTATAATTCAGTTTGATAGTAATGTAGCTCTATTAGCTGAATTTCAGTTGTTTTATCCATTTACTTGTGTGACTCATGTCAGCAGATGCTTGAACAATCTACAGCTATCATATGTTTTATGGGGCCACCAATATGAATTACCAATCTGATAACTGCTCCCCCATGACCATTGTTAGATTGTTTACCACATAGGGTACATTTGCACATTAATGACTACAGAGAAATGGTAACCATGCATACATATTAGTTTACAAAACTATTCTTAAATAGCTGTAGTCAGGATTCCAGATTTAGATTATTACATTTTGCTATATTGCAGTTATAACATTTATATAAATCTTCATAAATCAGAAGATAATCATATATAGATAAGTTCATTTTATGTCACATAAGACTGGAGCAGAAGGTAGTAGGAAAGAGAGGAGGCGCTTTACTAGTTCATTCACTTTATTTTCTTTACATGTAGATGGATACTGCTCCTGGCAGAAACCTTAAATCAGTAGGCACAGAGCTGTGTGGCTAAGATTGAGGGTGGCACATAAGAGCATATGCAGATTATGACAACTGGATGCCTAATATGGTACTTTATCTTAGGCAGCTGATATGTAAAGTAGCTACTTGGGGTTCTGCTCTGTATCTAGTTCGGTGGTTGCTAGATAAACAAGTGAGCATTAAAAAGCTGTGGAGCTATGTTCTGCTGACATGTACCATATAGTTGCTACTCAGCAGCCTTCTTAGCTCTTTAAACTACTTTAGTTAGTTTTCCATAATAGAGGCCCTGCAGCTTACATATTTACCCTTCAATCTGTTTTAGCAACTTCATCTATTGATTACATGCAAGAGCCCAAGGGTGGTGTATGTGCACCCTTGGCCAGCAAGTAAGCAAGCAGGAATGGAGCAGGAGCAAGGAGATATGAGTAACGAGTGGACTGAGAGGCAGACACAGAGAGTCCACGGTCGAGAGTGAGGACCGTGGCGCACATCATGACAGTACCCCCATTTAAGCCCCCTATTCTTCTGCGTATGCTATTGGTGGAATCTGTAGATGAGATCAGGAGTTTTGCTATTTTTCATCGGCTCCCATGACCTTTCTTCAAGCCTGAACCCCTTCTAGTCTACCAGATAATAGGTCCTGCCTCTGTGACACTTTTCTGCAAGAATCTCCTGAACCTCATAGATTTCATTAGAGTCCGCTTCAGGAGGGGATGTAGTGGTTCTTTGGGAGAAGCTGCTAAGGGCAAAGGGCTTGAGTAGAGAAACAGGGACGGAGTTTGGAATACGCATGTATGTAGAGAGATGTAGTTTCTAGCAGTCCAAACTGATTTGTTTGAGCACCGAAAAAGGACCTAAGAAGTGAGCCGCAACTTGAGGCCAGGAATTTGAGGCGGACATATTTTGCAGACAGCCACACCATATCACCGGGACGGAAGACAGGAGGAGGTCTTCACTTTCTACCTATCTATATATTTGTCCAAGAGGATTCATGGAGGAGAGATTGCCAGATATCCTGCCAGATGCAGGAGTTTTTGTGGACCTAAGCCTCCACATCCGGAACCTTCAAGGTGGTAGGCAGGAGGAGAGGAGGGCGGGGATGTCGACCATTAACCCCCAAAGAAGAGAGAAGCTCCGGCAGGATGAAAATCAAGATTGTTGTACAAAAATTCAGCCCATGAAAGATGGTAAGACCCGTTGTCTTGACATGACGAAACAAAATTATGAAGATAGTTCCCGAAGACTTGATTCACTTTATCTTCTTGTCTGTTGGATTGAGGTGGTAAGCAAAAGAAAAGTCTAATGTGATACGTAGCTGGGAACATAGTGCACACCAGAATTTAGAAACTAATTGAACCCCTTAATCAGACAGAATATGCAGAGAAGTCCATGCAGGTGGAATATTTGCTGGAAGAAATGGGAGGCAAGTTGTGGAGTAGTTAGACTGGGAAGTGGCACAAAATGGGACATCTTGGAAAAACTATCTGTGACCACCCAAATGAATGTGTGATTAGAGGGGTGTGGTAAATCTGTAATAAAGTCCATAGCAATATGAGTCCTTGGTTTCTCTGGTACAACAAGGGAAGAAGCAGTCCAGAGCGTTTGAGACAAGACAGTTTATTGCAGGCACAGCAGGAACAAGAGAGAATGAAATATTTGACATCTTGGGGCAAGTTTTAGCCAACAGTAGACTCGCAAGATCAATAATAAAGATTTTACAATTCCCAGGCGGTCAGCTAGCTTAGACAAGTGACCCCATTTAAGAATTATTTTCCTTAAAGAAGTTGTCTCACCATGCTGTTTCACAGAGCCAAAAGCAGATTTATTTCATGCATCCTGTCTCTTTCTGGTCACGCTGTGGCTGATTAGCATATCAATTCTGTATTCAAAGGTATTTTGATTGCTCTGACATAAGAGCAGGAAGTTTTACTCACAGTGAAGAGGTACTGAGCTAAAGTAAACAAAAGTAATTAGTCCTGCCTTTGTTTGTTAAGATCAGATAACACTAACACTTCCATGTACAGTGTCCGTTTTGCTGATCCCGTGAGACTCACAACCCCTGCTATAAAATATGACAAACAGGGAAAAGAGAAAGGGGAAGCAGGTTTGGGAATCCTAAAAAAACCTTTAAGCCCCTCTTAAACCCCTTTTTAACAAAACAAAAATAAACAAAGCAAAATTTTTGAAAAAATGTCCCCCTTTATTTACATTTCCAAAATTTTTAACCCCAAACTAATTTTTTTTGCAGTTAACAAAACCCCTTTTAAGGCACAAATGAACAAAGGTTTTTAAAACCCCGGAGGAATCCATTGGGGGTTGATGGGAAAATTGGGAGCAATTCAAATGTTCACCAGGGAAAGATGTTTTCTGAGGGTGGGGTTAAAAAATTTGGGAAAGGGAAAGAGCAACGGCCTTCCCTATTTTTCTTTTTGGGACCTTAAATAAATAAGAAAATCAAGAAGCAAGGGAAAAAAAAGGGGGCCATCTAGCTTGCCTGGGAAATTTTTTTTGCTTGCCCAGTCTGAAGGTAGATTTAATTCTTATGGCAGGTTTAAATATTCAAAAAAGGATGGAAAGAGCCCCCCTTCCAGAAGGAAAGGGGCCCACCCCAAAAAAAAACCCCCCAATTTTAAATTAACCCCCCCACAATTCTCGATCCCCCCTTAAAAAAGTATTTGATTTTCTGTGGGACAGAAGGTTTTTTGGGAAAAAAAATAAAAATCAGGTAATGGTCTTGTCAGTGTTGAACGATTGCGTTGGGCTTTTCCGGGTCCCAAACGAAAAGTCGGGAAAAAGCCGGGGCCCCCTATCGATAAGTTTTTCGATAATTTAGCATCGATTATAAGCGATTTCCATTAAAATTTTATGGGAGAGCAAAAACACCTTCATTATTACACCCAAAAAAAGGCTGGGGGAAGCGAAAATTTAAAATCCACAACAGCAAATGGAAAAGGTAAAATTCCCCCCTTAAGGCAACAAATTTGGTTTAAAAAAAGTCACAAAAAAAGTCACAGGGCCATTCACTTCCCTGTCTTTTTACACCCGCATACCCTTTAAAACCCGCATCACCCACAAATTAAAAAGTGGGAGGGAAACAGGGTTTATTTGAAAAACCCTCCCGTTACTGAACTGGGCAATTTAATATTTCCCCGGGCCTGGGAAAGCAGCAAGAGCCCGAAAACCCGCAAAGACCCCCAATTTAAAAAATTTTCCCAAAAAGGAGTCTTTTAAAACCCCCATTTTAGTTTAACTGGGCACTAACTAATCTGTCCGTACCCCCAGAATACCATTAAACCCCGTCCCGACCCACAGTTTTAAAAAAATGCCAGAAAAAAGAGTCTTTCCAAACCCCCATTTTTGGTTTTAACTGGACTTTTTACTGTCCCCCGTCCTGGGGCCCCAGTAAAAGACCATTTTAAAACCCGTCCCGAACCCCCAGAATTTCAAAAAGGCCCCGGGAAAAAAAGTCCCCCTTTTTAAACCCCCATTTTAGTTGAACTGGACATTGACTAGAAAGTCCCGTGGGCCCCCGCAAGACCCAGGGCCGGTTACAGTGGGTGCGGTGAGAGCCCAGGCTGGCGTCCGGGCTCTATTAACCCAGGTTTTAAAAAGCCCTGAAAACACCCCAAACAAAAACTGTCGTGCTGAAACAGAGGCGGAAGCGGAAGTTTTGAAACCCCACCCCTTCCCCAAAAACACAGGGCCCCCGAAACCCGGGGAGCGCTTGCCCCCCCCGTATGAGGGCACCAATTGAGCCCTTCACTTGGAAATACTGGTGGGGTTTAAAGCTCCTTTTTTTTCCCAGGGCCCCCTTTTTTTGCATCTTTTTCTCATTTTTCTCAACGTGCTGGGGAAATTGTCTCTGTACTTTGTTTTTCTGTCCGTCTCCAAAACCCCCATGTCCTCTGAATAACCTAAAATCGGTCAAGTTTTTTCCCGTACCTCCCCTTTTACAATTCAGGAATTTTTTTACCAGCTATTTGTATCATGCAAGTTTTTTAGTAGTTTAATTCTAGAAAAAAACATTTTTAAAATAGGATTGGAATCCCACCTGTCCTTTGTTTCACTTTTTTTCATTGTATTAAATGGCGTTGTCTCAATACAGGGATTGATAGCATATGTAAAGATCTTGCAAAAACAAGTCATTTTGCAATATGTGTCATTATCGTGTCCTACCTATTCCTGTTCGTGACTGCACCATCACCTTTGAGCCACTCTTGACAATGTGAAGACAAATGTCTGGTTAGAAACAACATTTTTAGAATAGGACTGTTGTATAGTGCATTGTCACAGCAAAATGCCCCAAAAATTCAAGCTTGACCTTGAGCCACTTTGGACAATTGTGAAGACTAATGTGTGTTGAAACAACATTTTTTAGACTAGGACCTGTAGTATAGCTGCTTGTCACAGCTAAATGCCCCAAAAATTCAAAAAATACCTGAGCACTTTTGACAATTGTTTGGAAGAACAAATGTTATTAGAAACAACATTTTTAGAATAGGACCTGTGTATTGCTGCATTTCAAAGCCAAAATGCCTCCAAAAAATTCAAAGCATGACCCTTTGAGCCACTTTGGTCATTGTGAAGAACTTAATGTTGTTAGAAACAACACTTTTTTTTATAATAGGAACTGTATATTGCTGCATTCAAAGCAGCAGGACCCAAAAAATATAATAATAATGACTTCTTCAGCACTGTTAAAAAATTGTTGAGGGAGAAGCGAAATGCCATCTTAGAAGCCACTTTTTCTGTTCCATAGGGACCATGATTATTGTGTATCTTCCAGCTACTTGACCCAAAAAAAATTATAAATATGACTTATCAGCCACTGTTTTAAAAAATTGTGAGGGAGGAAATCCACTTTAGAAGCCACATTTCGTTCCTAAGGACCATGATTTATTGCCTGTTATATCACAGCTAAATGACCCCAAAAAATTATAAATATGACTTCTCACCACTATTAAAATTGTGAGGAGAAATGCCACTTAGGAAGCCACCATTTCTGTTCCAAAGGACCATATTATAGCTGTTCTCAACAGCTAACATGACCTCAAATACCATTGACAATGCGGAAACTTCTTAAGTATAAAGTGAGTAATGGAAAATACGGTGTTCGTCTTGAACCTTGATGTCTTTTACAGTCTCTCACAGCAAAGAGATAAAAGCGGAAAGAGAATAAAAATTGCAGTAAGAAATGATCATTTTAAAAAAAAGTTTTCAAATGAGGACCATTTCTGTGTTGAAAAGGATGGTGAAGTTAGACCGGCAATAATCGCGTGACCTCGGAATTGGGGAACAAAACATCATCAGAGATCCTGCCTGATTCATCTTGATGAAAGTCAAACGATCCAAATTATCTGTGGAAAGCGGATGCGTTTGTCTGTAAAGACACATCCCGCTCGGTGCTGAAGGTTACCGCTCAGATATGGACGCTGGTCTGCTGGGCAGGACAAACACCTCTATTGCGTGACGAGCCAGCTCGGGCCATTCGTCCATTTTTGGTTACCCAGAAGTCTATTGGGTCCGGAAAACATTGCAAAAACACGGTGTTGAGACCGCAGATAGTGTTGGCCCATGATCTTAAGGCGGATCTCTGTGTGTTAGGATGTGTGCCACTGCATTGCGATGGTTGGTGAGGTGGTAAACAAAGATTGCCAGAGGTAACCCATTAGGCTTCCGCACACCTTGCCTGCTGCGGCCGCTAGCCTACTTGGCATCTACTGCTGTCACGTCGCTGATGTTGTCTCCACGTGACTTTTGGGGGAACGTGATGCAGTCGCAACAGATGTCTCAGTTGATTCAATCTGCTAAGGTATCCCATTCCGCATTTTACTCTTATTTGGGTGGGTGGAAGGAAAAGTGCTGAGTTTTGTTTTGTACGGGGGATCCAGGAGGGTGGCACCAGTAATGTCGTTCATTTTGATGGGCCTTAATGCGAGGATCATGTTGGAGGAAATGGATCATCCAAGCACTAATGTGAGAGATTGGAGCTCCTTGATTTCCCAAAGCCTCTGGGGTTCGAGGGCACTAGCATTGTCTTCCTCATCTTCCTCCTCCGCCTTCAAATTCGCGACAAACTCTTTCCAGGCAGGGTCGTCACTGGGTTAACATCCACGGTGTCTAGGAATTCCTCCTCCTCCTCCTCCTCCCTCCTCCTCCTCCGCGGCTCCGGCACAGGCGTTGCTTGAAACACAGCCCTGTAATTGCCTGAGGATGATGCACCCTGAGAGTTGATGCGACAACCTTGACTTGCTCTGGGACCCCGATCCACTGCCTAATGAAGAACCGGATGAAATTGATGAAACTGTCGGGCCTTGTGGATTTGACGGAGAGAAAGTGTCCGTGTTCGCATCTGTGTCAGTCTACTCCGTCGACTGGCGGGGGGACTGTTGTTTCAGGAGTGTCAACACTGATCGTCCAGAACTAGATATCCCACAATGTCATGATGACAATGGCATTGTCCCACAACTGACCATCTTTGGTGGCTTCTTCAAAATGGCAAAGGATGGTGCAGAGCTCATTCTACACTGCCTCCACTCGCGGTGGTTTCAAACCAACCCCCGAGGTACCGCTCCGCTGCCTTGCCCAGGAAATGTGTCACTACGTACTGCGTAATGGCATTGCGCTGTGACCCACTAATGCTGGAGCATGTGGTGGGTGGAATTCCGAGTGTTGCCACGTCAACAAATGAGAGGTTGACGGGGAGAGGCTGAGCTGGCGACCTGCCAACGCTGCCAGGCGGGTCGAAGAAGGGTGCGAACAGCGGTATGAAGTGCGAACTCAGACCTCGAGCATTTCTTCAGCAGGAAGTCCAAGACCCGGGTAGCTCTTTAGAAATTTCTGGACGACAAGGTTAATGACATGTGCCAAGGCAAGGGATGTGCTCAAGGCGACCGTCTTTAGGGCGGCAGCAGATTTCGCCCGTTTATCGCACACCACCTTGCCCTGGCACAAGGTTCTTGTCTCACCCAGCAGCGCTCGGTCTGCGTTTGCTTAGAGCTGTCACGCTCCTGACCTGTGTGTGGACGGTCTCCAAGGCAGATTAATTTCACACGGCCTGGTGTCCTCTTGACGTGATGCCACCAGAGGCCTTGGGGGAAAGTGCCCTGCCCATCCTGCGGTTTTGACAGAGCGGATGAGCGAGCATGAGAGCCACCGTTCACACACAGAGACATCACACCCAGATCACCCAGTGAAGCTGTCACAGAGATATAGCGGCCTTGGCGTGCTTACTAGTCCATGTGTCGGTGGAGAGATGGACTTTGGGACACAGATGGAAGACAACGCGCTTGAGAATTTATGATGACACGTGGCTGGCCTGGGCAGGGACGGCCTTTTCTGGCAAAGAAATGCCTGCTCGGCATTGGTATTGGGGGCAGGCGAGGGCGTGGTCGTGGGGGGGAAACCCATCTGTGTCACACAGACGGAAAAGGAACATTTCTCCAGGCCAAAGGCCTGGCAATGCCGACATTAAGGCTTCCTCACTTTTGGCTTTGGAATGGTTTGGGTTAAAGTGTGTTTTTTTGCTCCCGAACCTGGAAGACAGAAGGCTGGTGCTAGTACTGGTCGCTGTTACGGCGTGGAGGTCGTCAAAACTGGCGGAAGGAGAAGGGGTAGGATGGGTCTCTGTGGTGCTGGTGGTTCTCCGGGCGAAGGTGGAGGCTGAAAGCGGATGCTGATCCCTGATCATGACTCTGAGAGACATTGGGCAGCTGAGAACGCTTGGTGGAGGCGGAGGAGGGAGGTGGAGAACAGTGGGTTGTGTCAATGGTTGGAGGTCTGGAGTCCGGTCTGAGCCTTTTTTGGACAAGTGTTCCGCCATTTCAACTCATTGCATTCGCTGCATGTTGTGACTAGAAATGTTGGTGGTGGTTAACCACTTAAAGGTTCTGCCTTACTTATGAGTATACGGCAAAGGCGGCAATAGACATCGTGGGTGATATCAGAGGTCTTGGTCCAAAGAGGCCCAGGATTGAGAGGTCCTTGGACCTTTTTGACGGCGACTACGCGAAGGTGCGGGGGTTTGCGCTGACCGTGGCATGGCGGAATCATATCAGCGGACTTTTGCGGACTCGACCCTCTCCCTTTTTGTGGCGGGACCCGTGATTGACCCTACCATGTCTTCTCCTGCGTCACTAGATGAAGCTCGCTCGCAAAGAAAATTCTGACGGAAAAAAAAGACAGGATGGATCCGCAATGTCGTCATCATCATCATCATCAACATAGGTGACTGGATCGTCCTGGACATTCTGAATCAGAAGCTGCGGGGTACAAGCAAGGGCACGGCAAGGCGTTGACGACCGCCCGGATTTTTGACGATTCGACGGCTTCCTTCACTATCTCTGATGGATCAGTAATGGAGGCGTCAGAGCAGACTAATCATCCTCTTGATCTTTAACACATGCCTTCTACCCAACCGCATTTTGTCATCAATAGAGGTCCGCTGACAATGGATTATCCACAGTGGTGGGTACACGAGTTGACTTTTGGTGTTCATGTTTGGACGGATGCCTGATGTCGACCTTTGTGGCGTGACATGGGTAGTGGGGCACGAGGAGGTAAGACATGCTAGATGCAGGTTTGCATTACCCACTGAAGGACAGATGCGAGATTGTTCGTTATTAGATTCACAGGGCCCTGACCCAGCGATGGACAGGCCTGACGGTCTGCAATGACATCCGACTGGCATGCGTGGTTGTCGGACAGACTGGTATGGGGAGCACCTTCTTCGTACCATTACCTCCATGTGCAACCCTCTTTGCTCGCTTAAAACCTGCATTTTGTCCATGTTTCAAGAAATATAAAATTTGTGAAGGTATGAATTAGTTTTGGAAAGTCTCTTATTAAAAGACTGTAAATCACAGCTATTCTAATTCCCTCTAATCAAAACCAAAATTGCTGTTCAAATTTAATGCAAGGTGTATATCAACAAATCTGGACTGGGCAAAAGTCCAAAAAACACGTTTCTGTTATGTTTTGGTATAATTAAACGGTATTTTTTGCAACTTTTTCATTCACCTGTGCAGTGTAATATAGTATTGCTGTTGTTTGATTTACGTGGATGCTTCGTCAATGAAAACAATTGGGTGTGCAAAAAGTCAAAAACACGTAAACTGTTATGTTTTGGTATAATAAACGGTTAATTTTTGCACTTTCAATTCACCTGTGGTGAATATAGAAATTGCTGTTTTAAGATTTCGTGGATGCATGCGTCAATGAACAATGCTGGGTGGCAAAAGAATCTCAAAAAAAACACGTAACTGTTATGTTTTTCGTCATGATTACAGCGCGGTTACTTGTTTTATGCGGCAACAAACAACTGTGCTGACTACAAGATTGCTGGGGATTGTATTTAAACCTGCAAGGTGGATAGATCACAGTCACAGTGTGTAATGGGTATAATAATTTGCACATATTGAAATGTTACTGATAATAAAAGTGGGTTTTGCACCTAACAAAGAGACCTTGAGTTACTAGAAATATGTGTACTCCAATATAAGTTCAGGCTGCTATCCAGGAAATATTTCTATAGCAAACTGTTAATAATAAAGATATTCCACTACAATGTCTACACTAAGTCGTGGTGAACTTTATCAGTGTTCTTTTATAGATAGAGCTTGTCTGTGATCGCCGCGGGGGCCCCCCCCTGCTCCCTCGTCGTGAATTTACAGCGGTCGATGCTCCTTTAAATTCTCTACCTAACTACATAGAATCTTCAAATCTCTAATATACTAAATTGGAAGGATCACAGCTAATAGTAGAGGTTTCTCTGTGCAGAATAGACTAATTTCGCTGAGCTGTTTGGCCACAGGCATAGCGCAGGTCCTATCCCTATGAGACGCTGAGAGGACATGAGGCTGAAACAGGAAACGCTGTTCTATGTAAACGAGGTCATGTGATTTTTCCAGCCAATCGCAACCATACACATCAGTCATGACGTCGCCACACACATCTCACCCTGCTCTATTCTGTAATCTGATTTGTTGGCCGCCAAAATGACAGGAAGCGCCGAAAAAGGCGCGATCTTAATAGATGATGCTCAGATTTTAACCTTAATTATCGCATGTTCTAGAAATTTCGATCACCATAAAAACCTTGCCGATTTCAACTTTGTCGATAAAAATCGCTCAACACTACTCCTGTCCACAGACTCAATCAGTCAGACTTTAACCTCTACAACATGGGCAAGACCAAAGAGCTTTCTAAGGATGTCAGGGACAAGATCATAGACCTGCACAAAGCTGGAATGGGCTGCAAAACCATAAGTAAGACGTTGGGTGAAAAGGAGACACCTGTGGGTGCAATAGTAAGAAAATGGAATACAAAATGACTGTCAATCGACATCGATCTGGGGCACCATGCAAAATCTCACCTCGTGGGGTATCCTTAATCATGAGGAAGGTGAGAGATCAGCCTAAAACTACATGGGGGGAACTTGTTAATGATCTCAAGGCTACTGGGACCACAATCACCAAGAAAAGCTTTGGTAACACATTATGCCTTAATGGTTTAAAATCCTGCAGTGCCCGCAAGGTCCTCCTGATCAAGAAGGCACATGTGCTGGCTCATCTGAAGTCTGCCAATGAACACCTGGATGATTCTGTGAATGATTGAGAGAAGGAGCTGTGGTCAGATGAGACAAAAATTTAGCTCTTTGGCATCACCTCAACTCGCCATGTTTGGAGGAAGAGAAATGCTGCCTGAGAACACCGACCTCACTGTTAAGCATGGGGGTGGAAACATTATGTTTTTGGGGTGTTTCTCTGCTAAGGGCACAGGACTACTTCACTGCATCAATGGGAGAATGGATGGAGCCATGTATCATAAAATCCTGAGTGAAAACCTCCTTCCCTCCGCCAGGACATTAAAAATGGGTTGTGGCTGGGTCTTCCAGCAGACAATGACTTAAAACATACAGTCAAGGCAACAAAGGAGTGGCTCAAAATGAAGCACATTAAGGTCATGGAGTGGCCTAGCTAGTCTCCAGACCTTCTCCAGACCTTATTCCCATAGAAAACTTATGGAGGGAGTTGAAGCTCTGAGTTGCCAAGCAACAGCCTCAAACTCTTAATGATTTAGAGATGATCTGCAAAGAGGAGTGGACCAAAATTCCTCCTGACATGTGCGCAAACCTCATCATCAACTAAAAAAACGTCTGACTGCTGTGCTTGCCAACAAGGGTTTTGCCACCAAGTATTAAGTCCTATTTGTCAGAGGGATCAAATACTTATTTCTCACTGCAAAATGCAAATAAATTTATATAATCTATACAATGTGATTTTCTGGATTTTATTTTTGATATTCTATCTCTCAATGTTAAAATTAACCTTTCCTTAAAATTATAGACTGTTAATGTCTTTGTCAGTGGGCAAACTTACACAATCAGCAAGGGATCAAATAATTATTTCCTTCACTGTATGTAGGCGCTCTGCAGAAATATAAGTGAATACACTGAATTTACCTTTAGTGACTTACAGGAAACGTCTTTTCTGCTTAGTCATTCACTTTCCCTTTCCTTCTCCATCTGGCTCAGCCACACAAATATTTTAGAATCCTCACTTTTCCAGCACCTATATACATACCTACCTACTGGGGGGTTTATATAACTCCCTTCCTAATGGGAGTTTATACAGGAAAGCATGACAACGTCATATCCCCACAGCAAGTGCCTGCAGTGGGAGATGGGGAGTCAGCCAATGTTCCTTTATAGGCCTCCGTTAGGTAGGTTTATAGACCCCCTCCCAGTACATAGGTATATAGGTCTGATGAGTAGGTAGGTATATAGGTTATATGTTCCCAGTAGGTAGATATATAGGTAAAAGGGTCCCCCAGTATATAAATATATAGGTAATATGGTCCCCCTGTAGGTATATAGATAATAGAGTTTCCCAGACTGTAGATAGGTAATAGGATCCCCCAGTCTGTAGATAGGTAATATGGTCTCACAGTCAGTATATTAATAGGGTCCCCCAATCTGTAGACAGGTAATAAGGCCACCAGTCGGTATATAGGTGATAGAGCCCCCAGTAGATATAGGCAGGACATAGGGCCCCCAGTAGATATAGGCAGATGATATGGCCCACAGTAGATATAGGTAGGTTTTAGGGCCCCCAGTAGATATAGGTAAGTGATATGGCCCCCGGTAGATATAGGTAGGTAATAGGGCCCCCAGTAGATATAGGTAGGTGATAGGGCCCCCAGTAGATATAGGTAGGTGATAGGGCCCCCAGTAGATATAGGTAGGTGATATGGCCCCCAGTAGATATAGGTAGGTAATAGACCCCCAGTATAGATATAGGTAGGTAACAGGGCATATTAAATTAAAAAATAACAGTACTCACCTTCCCCCGCTCCCTAAAGCTTCTGCTGGGCTCCGTCTTTTTCCCAGCAAGGTGGCGTGAAGAGGCCGTCGGCACTCCAGGCCCACAGAAGCACCCTGGAACCCGGCAAGGTTCGGGGCACCGACAGTTTTATAAAACTGCCTAGCTACGCTCCTGCCTATGCAGTTCCTCAGGAGAGGGGAGTCCATCATGGCAGTATTGGCAGTACTCCTGTATTGGGCCCTGAGCTAAATTTAAAAAGTGGGGCACTATAATATGGTGTAGATAGTGTTGGGGGGCTACAATGTTTTGACTGTACAGGGCCCTGAAATTATTTTTAACAGTCATGGGATGGGACTTTGCCTCAATGGGTCCACTCTCTCTGAGGGCCCCATAGCATCTACATGATCTGCCTGCATGGCACTTAATCAATTGCTATTGATATAGATAACTCCAAAGGTGATGTTTCCCTTTATTTTTTTTCTAGACCAAAAAAAGGAAATGGCTGTTATGTTTCTTCTGGGTAATGCGAGGAGCTATATCAAACATGCCCTATATGTAATAAATGATAAATGCCGTCAAGATTTGTTAAGTATACATTTGGATCTTTTTTAGCATATTCCAAGAGTGAAATAGATCATCACAAGCTCTGTGAATCAGGGGAGGTGTGTATCAAGCTCCAGAGATCAGGCTTTCTTCCCCAGCAATGATTAACATGCAGCAGACTCTGTTACTCTCCTCCTGTCAGGCTCTGCTGCTTGTCTCTAGGATGGCAGAGGGGAGTTATCATTTTCTTACAGCAGCCTCTGCCATAACAGATAGGAGCTAAAAAAAAATGAGGTCAATTAAGCAATTTAACTAGGACCACCGTACAGACACACAAAATGTAATTTAACTTATCGCTCTATTACAACAGATGCAAAGCCACTGAAGAAAAGCTTGCTGACGATTACTTCTGCTTTATTTTCTGCATGGATGGAAGTCTTCAAGGATATTCACCCTGAGAGGAGATGAAAGCCTTGAGCGCAGTACATGGACTGTACATGGAGTCACCCCTTGGTTCTAAGTAGCTGGGTAACACCATAGGTATGTACGCACCTGCATGATAGGACATAGTGCAAACCTGCATGAAATGTAGACAGCAGCAAAGGACTCCAGCAAGACACAGCAACATATGTGTATTACAGATAACCGATTCATTCTGTTTGCACCATGTATTTAAAGACATTAAAATGTTAGTGAATAATCTCTTAAGCATCGTTTCACACTGCGGACACATGATTTGTAAAACTGTTATGTCACAGTCTGGACACACTTGCTACCTGATAATCAACATCCATTTATCTGTGGATATACAGTTTGCATTGAGGAAGAGATATCTTTCAACAAGTTACCCCACGTCCTGATGATAGGACACTTATTTTCACAACATGTGTTTCTATACATATTATGAAGGTCAGAGATACATGCAAGCATTCAGTGACCTAAAGACAATATCCCGGAGCATCACATTTACACAGGTGAATATTCTCATTTTATGAACAGTTTTGGCACCAGTTAAACTTATCAGAAAGGGGTGTGGTAAGGGTCAGAACATCATAAGATATATAGCTACAGCAGAGCTGAATTTGTTATGGAACTTTCCTAAGTTCAGCTTTATCGTAAGTATAAAAATTGTGTCCAATATCTTTTTTAGTATAAATTCCTTGCAGAGGATCAGTGATATGCTAGAGACTGTTTAAAATAATATATAAGGTACTTACCAAACAGGTAGAGGAACATGATGGGTTCATTTTATTACAATTTAAACTTAAAAGCAGGTTTTGGCAAATAACTTATTCTTTGTACAATGTAGTCATTCAGTATTCTAACATACTTTTTATATAATTTCTTCAATATTTTCAAGATCTCTGCTGGCTGTCACTTAATAGGAATCGTCAATGTTTACTAGTTGGGTATGCAGATCTGTCCTAATCATATGATGGACACACAATTGCTTAACGTGTTAGAACACGGCTCTGACAAATGTACTGTAACTGTTCTCAGTCCTGCTCCCAAATGTCCATCCTATGACCAGGACATATTTTAGCCACTGGGAAGAAACAGTTAATGTTCATATTGAATGACTGGTAGCAGATATCTTGAATCAATAGTAGCTATGATGGTAGATTGCATGGCTTCTTTTAAAAATAACTTTTAACTGGTGAAACAAGAATTCTACTTCAAACTAAACTTTTGTTCTAATTGGTAAAGCCAAAGCCATGAGCTAGTAGTTTAAAGACTATAACATCCATATCATTAGTCAACCCTCATTTATATTCGGCTTTATTGTGCTTCATCTTATCAGTTTTAGGATGAGCTGCCTACTGTATAGCTATTTATACCTAATGGCTCAGCATGGAGTGACTTTCTTAGAATAATTAGTGTAAGTACCTTCTCAGCACTGCAACACCTACTAATGCAGACTACCCAGGTATTAAAATAGGTATACCAGGCTATAGAAACAGGAGCTCCAACAGTGACACAGGAAAAGCTTAATTTTGGAATTTAGGCACTAAATAAGAGGAACATATTATTAAACATGTTGAAGTGCTGTAATGCAGTATGTATAGTTTTCCCACTGCTATCTGATTCGCACCCAAGTACAGTGAAGGAAATAATTATTTGACCCCTTGCTGATTAAGTTTGCCTACTGACAAAGACATGAACAGTCTATAATTTTAAGGGTAGGTTAATTTTAACATTGAGAGATGGAATATCTAAAATAAAATCAAGAAAATCACATTGTATAAATTATATAAATGTATTTGCATTTTGCTGAGAGAAATAAGTATTTGATCCCTCTGGCATACAAGACTTAATACTTGGTCTCAAAACCCTTGTTGGCAAGCACAGCAGTCAGACTTTTTTGTAGTTGATGATAATGTCTGTATAAATTATTAAATTGTATAAATTATATAAATTTATTTGCATTTTGCTGAGAGAAATAAGTATTTGATCCCTCTGGCAAACAAGACTTAATACTTGGTGGCAAAACCCTTGTTGGCAAGCACAGCAGTCAGACTTTTTTGTAGTTGATGATAATGTCTGCGCATGTCAGGAGAGATTTTGGTCCACTCCTCTTTGCAGATCATTAAGATTCTGAGGCTGTCGCTTGGCAATTCGGACCTTCAACTCCCTCCATAAATTTTCAATCGAATTAAGATCTGGAATCTGGCTAGGCCACTCCATGACCATAATGTGCTTCTTTTTGAGCCACTGCTTTGTTGCCTTGGCTGTATGTTTTGGGTCATTGTCTTGCTGGAAGACACAGCCAGCACCCATTTTTAATGTCCTGGCAGAGGAAAGGAGTTTGTCAATCAGGATTTTACGGTACATGGCTCCATCCATTATCCCATTGATGCATAAAAAGTAGTACTGTGCCCTTAGCAGAGACACATCCTCAAAACAAAATGTTTCCACCTCCATGTTTGACAGTGGGGACAGTGTTCTTTGGGTCATAGGCAGCATTTCGCTTCCTCCAAACACAGCGAGTTGAGTTGATTTCAAAGAGCTCAATTTTTGTCTCATCTGACACCTTCTCCCAATCACTCACAGAATCATCCAGTTGTTCATTGGCAGACTTCAGACGAGCCTGCACATGTGCCTTCTTGAGCAGGGGGACCTTGCCAGCACTGCAGGATTTTTAACCATTACGGCATAATGTGTTACCAATGATTTTCTTGGTGACTGTGGTCCCAGTTGCCTTGAGATCATTAACAAGTTTCCCCCGTGTAGATTTTGGCTGAACTCTCACCTTCCTCATGGTTAAGGATACCCCACGAGGTGAGATTTTGCATGGTGATCCAGATCGATGTCGATTGACAATCATTTTGTATTTCTTCCATTTTCTAACTATTGCAACAATAGTTGTCTCCTTCTCATCCAACATTTTACTTATGGTTATGTAGCCCATTCCAGCTTTGTGCAGGTCTATGATCTTGTCCCTGACATCCTTAGAAAGCTCTTTGGTCTTGCCCATGTTGTGGAGGTTAGAGTCTGACAGATTGAGTCTGTGGACAGGAGTCTTTTATAAAGGTGATTATTTAAGACAGCTGTCTTTAATGCAGGTAATGAGTTGATTAGGAGCGTCTAACTCAGTGTTTCTCATCTCCAGTCCTCAAGACCCACCAACAGGTCATGTTTTCAGGGCCTCCCACAGAATGCACTGACAATAATTATATCACCTGTGCAACACTGAGGAAAGCCTGAAAACTTGACCTGTTGGTGGGTCTTGAGGACTGGAGTTAAGAAACACTGGTCTAACTGATCTGTAGGAGCCAGAACTCTTAATAGTTGGCAGGGGATCAAATACTTATTTCTCACTGCAAAATGAAAATAAATTTGTATAATTTATACAATGTGATTTTCTGGATTTTATTTTGGATATTCTATCTCTCAATGTTAACATTAACCTACAGTACCCTTGAAATCATAGACTGTTCATGTCTTTGTTAGTGGGCAAACTTACACAATCAGCAAGGGATCAAAAAATTATTTCCTTCACTGTATTTTAATAGAATTTAGACATGTAAGATTACTGGGGGTGCCAGCATTATGACTGTTACAATAGTCCACAGATGACCCCCTCCTCTTCACCAGAAGGTCTATGGGAGTAACAGAAGAAGCCAAGTGAGAACTTTAAGTACCATAGAGTTGTTAGAAGAGGCTTTACAACCGATCCCATACAATCTACTCACTTCAGCTTGTAATGAAAAGATGCCTTTGGAGCCATATACTAGTGATTAGTGAGGGTGTAGCAGTGGAGCATTCAAGAGCTATTGAAACAAAAATACTGGCTGAAGATCCTACTTTTTATGTAGACTTGAGTATACAGCTCCGATCCTATGTAAGGGTTTTCCAAGCCCACCACTGCACAAAATACTACTACTCCCCTTCCTCAGGCATAAGTTGTGGTTGAATGTCTTTTATCTTTTGCATTAATAAAAGAAGATATGTTTTTAAGTAAGTACCGCATCCACTATTTATATATTTTGTGCATTCAAGAGCTAAACAGTTGGCAATAAATTAAGTACATTCATAGTAAGGACAAGTTCACACAGCGGGTTTTCGATGCTGCATCCTCAAGTAACACCCATCTTGTCCCTCCCCACACGTCCTCTAGTCTGCTCTCAGCCCTTGACCCAACAACAGAAGAAGAAGTTTCCAGGCTTCTCCTGTCTGCTCGCCCCACCACCTGCTCTAGTGACCCCATTCCCTCCCACCTTGTCCAGTCTATTTCTCCAGCTGTCCGCTCTCACCTTACTGCAGTCTTCAACCTCTCTCTCTCCACTGGGATTTGTCCCTCTTCCTTTAAACATGCTGGTATAACTCCTTTACTGAAAAAGCCCTCTCTGGACCCATCCTTCTCTGCTAATTACTGGACCAGTCTCTAACCTTCCATTCATCTCTAAACTCCTAGAACGCTTGGTCTACTCTTGTCTAACCCACTTTCTCTGTGTTAACTCTCTTCTTGACCCTCTGCAATCAGGTTTCTGCACCCTACACTCCCCAGAAACTGCTCTAGCAAAAGTTTCAAATGATCTCCTGACCGCAAAATCTCAGGGCAACTACTCATTGTTGCTTCTCTTGGATCTCTCTGCAGAATTTGACACTGTGGATCACCATCTCCTCCTCAGCATGCTCAGCACCATTGGCCTCCAGGACACCGCTCTCTCTTGGTTCTCATCCTACCTCTCTGACCGCTCCTCAGTGTCTCATTTTCAGGTTCTACCTCCTCCTCTCTTCCTCTCACAATTGGGGTTCCTCAGGATCCGTTTCTAGATCCACTCCTCTTCTCAATCTACACAGCACCAATTTTGGGCAAACCATCAGCAGATTTGGGTTTCAGTTTCCATCTCTATCTGAAGACACTCAATTATACACCTCCTCCCGTGACATCATTCCTACTCTCCTACAAAACACCAGTGACAGTCTGTCTGCTGTCTCTGACATCATGTCTTCCCTCTATCTTAAACTAAACCTCACTAAAACTGAACTTCTAGTCATTTCATCTATTAACCGACCCCACCCTGCTATTTCTGTTTCCGTGTGTGGCACCACCATAACTCCTAGACAGCAGACCCGCTGTCTTGGGGTTATACTTGATTCTGATCTGTCCTTCTCCCCATATATCCAATCCCTTGCCCGCTCCTGTCACCGCACCTAAGAACAAACTCCAGAATCCTCCTTTTCTCATTGTGGAAACAACTCAAACTCTCATTGTTGCTCTTATTCTTTCTTGTCTGGACTACTGTAACTCCCTGCTTATCGGTCTCCCTCTCTGCAAACTCTCCCCTCTCCAATCTGTCCTGAATGCAGCAGCCAGGCTTGTCTTTCTCTCCAGCCGCTAAAAACTGATGCCTCTACCCTTTTCAGTCACTGACTGGTTGCCCATTCAGTACAGGATACAATATAAACTCATCACACCACCCATAAACTCTCCTCAGGCTGCACCCCCCCACATCTCCTCCCCCCATCCTCTGTCTAACACCCTACCGGTCTCTTCTCTCGGCGGATGATCTTAGACTACATTCCTCATCCCTCCGAACCTCCCATGCCCGCCTCCAAAATTTTTCACGGCGGCACCGTTTTTCTGGAACATAATACCACGGCGATCAGACAACACTCACAATCTCATATTTTAAGAGGGTTCTGAGAATACATTTTTCAGTCTGGCCTAACCGAATCCCTAATTGCTAAATCTCCCTCCCCCACTCTCTAAGCACACATTTTCTGTCACTCTCTAACAATTTTAGCACTTATTGTATATAGATGTACTGTCAGGGTGGCAGGGTTATTTTGAATTCTACAAAAAACCACCCCATTTTTATGTCACATGGCTGGAAACCCGTGTAAACCTAGCACTTCTTACCCTTTTATTCCCTCCTTACACCCTAATAGATTGTAAGCTCTTGCGAGCAGGGCCTCACACCTTGTGTCTCATCTTTTACTAGCTGTTCATTGTGTAATGTATGTATTTTTGGGCTGTACCTACTGCCTTTAAAAAATTGTAAAGTGTGTAATTTGTTCCTATATAAATAAAGATTATTATTATTATTATTAATAATTATAATAAAAAGGGTTGTATTGCTCTAGCTAGACTATTAGGTCAAACATTTGTAAAACAGCAAGTATTGTGGGGTGTTCCTGATATTCAGTAGTTAGCATTTACCAAAAGTGGGCCATGAAGTGACAACTGGTTATCTATAACCCAGTGCGAAAGGGTGCTGGCCCACCATTTAAAAGGAACCCTTTCACATAGGATATACCCCCCTTGCGAGGGCACAAAGTGTGACAGACAGTGTTTCCAGCGCTGTGCCCCTATTTATAAGATGCTGTAAGACTCCTCTTCCCCAAAAGGTTTTTGGGAGTAAAAAAAACCCAAGTGAACTTAATCCATGAGTTGTTAGAAAGGCTTTAACTTTCCCTACAATCTACCCTTAGTGAAATAAAAGATGCTTTGGACCCTTTTCACCAATTAAAGAAAACCTGTCCATAGGAGTACCCCACTTGTTGAGGACAGACAACAGTGACAGACCTTGTTCCACGCTGTCCCCCAATTTTCTTAAATGCGAGTTTTAAGTATTTCCCACCAAACTTATTTTTGGCAGGTGTTAGCCCCGCCCACCAAAGGCAAACCCACCATTGACATTATTCACATGTTTCAAACTATTCAAAGTAATGGTTTTTATCAGTTGAGGGGGGCGGGGCTCCCTAGGTGGGTGGGGTTTAAAAATACGCTCTTTCCATGACTTTTCTGGCTGAAAACTGCAGTTTGAGCATGAAATACTCAAAAAAACAAAAAGCATCTTAAGAATAAGGGGAAAAAAAACACAGCACGGGGAAACAGCATGTCGACACAAACTTTGCTGTTCCCCAAAGGGGGGCATAATCATTACGGTTCTCTTTATTTAAAAGGGTTTTGCCAAAGAAGTAAAAAGTTTTTTTTTACCTCTTTTTCCTCAGGAAGAAGAAAACAAAGCATGAAGGCTTGCACGAGGAAAGGGGGAACAGAAAGGGAGGGCAAAATGGTTATAATTAAATTCAAGGGATTGTTTTATGGGAACCTAAAAATTTTTTTCCCCGGGTTCCTTTTAAGCTGGGGAAGTTTGGGGGGGGAAAATTTAGGGGTGGGGCAGGATTTCCAGGTTGTGGATGAAGCAAAAGGGAGAAGCTTTGGATTTGTTAGGAAATTTTAAAAGGAAAAATCCTTGAGGGCGGATTCGTGGGGAAAACTTAATTAGGCCCCAAAATGTAAAGAGGGGGAAAGGTTAAGGGGAGCCTTGTTCAAGGTTGTATTTAACTGGATTTCGCTGGGGTGGGACCCATGGGGACTCCCCTGTTCCCCCTTTGGGCCCTCTGAGCCCCGTTGCAAAGGTTATGGGTTTATGCCAGTGAAGGCTACTGTACTAAAGATTGGTGTAAACATTCTTGCGGCTATGAAGGAAAAGTGTCAAAAAAGTTCATTACAGTTTGCTTTGTATAGGACTGCCTGCTACAAATAGTAAGGGTGCCCATGTTGACACCTGTACTGTGCCAAAATTCCCATGATGGGCAGGTTGACATCATAACTTAACCAAGGAGCAATGGAAGAAGAGGCATGTCTGAAAGAATACAATTTGATTTTTACATTATTTATAGATGCTGTGTGATATATCATCGTGCATTGCTTTTTTAGTGTAAAGACTGGGCCACAATACATTATGGGCAGAAGGGGTCAGGGATAATTGTCACAGAAGGACATCGACCTGAACATTGTTGTAGCCCATGTACAGCCCTTCATGACAGCAGCATTCCCTAATGGCAGCGGCTTTTCAAAATTAGTTCAATCCACGAAGTCAAATCATGCCTTGCAGATTGACAAGCATTGTTTTTTATATCTGTGAGGGTCCTCACTCCCTCTGTACCGGTTGGTAGTGATTTATTGTTGCCGCTGTATTTTGTTTGACATGTTATATGTAACCCCCTTGAGTGTACAATGTCCTGGAATAAATAATAATAATAAAGGCCTCATTTCCCAACTTACAGGACTTTAAGGATCTGCTGTCTTAGTGCCAGATTCTGAGGTCTTGAGGAGTCCATGCTTTGATACATCAGAACTGCTTTGGTGGCATGACGGGCTGATGAATCCTACATATAACATATTAGGCTGTGGTCGTAATGTTTGATAATTGATGTATACTATATCATAACTTTTTAGAAACACATACCTCAAGGTAAGATGATGGAGACAAAGTACATGGCAATGTCATCTAGATGTCTAATATCTCAAATATAAGAACTGCAGTGACTAGTTGGTGTCTGTAGACAATAATATATATGATCGCAATAATGTTGTGAAGGTTAATAATTTAAGTAAAATAAGTAAATAACGTTTTATTTAAATCATTAAATTAAGAGGGAGAAAATATTCTCTCTCTCAAGTGCAAGAAATCAGATCCGTTCAAAACTAGACAAAAAGGATCACTTCGCAACAACCACAAAGGCATCCAGCTACAGTTTGTACTGGGTGCCTGTAGTCAAGAGTGAAGTACACAGGGTAGGGTATACCAGATAAAAGAGATATTACAGGCTAAAATAGTAGTTGATGAATACATTGTGTCAATTATGAAAAGAGTTCCCTGTTACAACCCTGTGCCAAATGCTGTACATCACCCAAAAGCCGGTCAACAGGGCAACACCCTACAGGGACGACCCCATCCAGAAACTGGCCCTATTACAAACTAGTCCCTGTTATGTCCTATCGCATAAACATGTTTCGGCACCTACCGCTACCTCATCTGGGAAGGTTGGTAGGCTGTAACAAAGATAACAAGTTAAGGAATATGTAAGTATACATGTACCCATTAAAGAATGATTTTAATTATTTAAATAAAGGTTATTATTTTTTATTCATTTAAATTTACCTTACAAAATTAGCGCTATATATAATTGGGTGTTTGGATCTATATCCCTGATCTTTTTTCAGGACAACAATATGGTCTCTGTAGACAATAAGCCTGAACCTTGTACCTAGTGCAGTCCAATGATGTGACAGTATGCAGCAGCCTACTAAGTAAAATAGTAATTTACACTCATTAGTCTTGGTAAACTTAGATGGTTACTTGCCTCCTTTGGAGGATGCGGATATTGCTTAGCAACACTCTTGGGTCCATTTGTTTAAAACACAACACAGCTCACAGATGTGACTCTAATGCTGTTTGCAAACCCCAAGGTTCTTAAATGCATAATCAACCTTTTTTCTAATTTGGTTATCTAAGTACATGAAATAGTTATTGCTTCCCTATTGGAGTCAGATTTACTTTTTACAGATTCAGTGAGAGAGATTAAGAGTATCTTTATCAATTAAACCAACTGATTTTTACCCAAAGGAGTCTAGTGATATTCAGCCACAATGCAGTAAAATGTCCTGGAATGACCTACAACTTGAAGGACAACAAAATTGAATGTGGGTTGCTTTGAACATGTAAAAAAAATTATTTTATACAGCTTTAGCGTGTTTACTAGTGTATTATGCCAGCGGAGTTTGTCTACAGGAGATTTGCATGTAGAATATCTGCAGCAGCCAGCAGAGTATATGATTTGTTAAGAAACCTCATCTACACGCCACAGAAAAAAATCTGCAGGATAATTGACCGCTGCATGTCATTTTATGTTGAGGATGACTTCAATAGGGAACTGAATCCACAGTTGTTGCAAATTTTGCTGCAAAAAACACTGCGGAAAATTAAGATTTCAATTGCATAAATATTATTTTTTTAATATGACCATAGGACACACTAAGTTCACAGTAGCGCTGCTATGGATTTATAAGGGGATGCACAGGTGAGAAATTGCTGAATTTCAGTTGCTTGTGAAAACATTTACAAGGCTATGGTAGGACCCTAAATTAATTATATCCAAATTATTGACTCTGTTACAATAACAAGGTACAAATAGTTAATAACATATTCCTGGTGGTCTAAAGTGGTTTTATTGGCAAGTACTAAGGGTATTTACCTACGTAGGCTCGGACTTGCCCACAAGAGATCAGAGGAAGCCCGGTGGGTCTAGGGCAGTCCGGCTCCTGGGTATGTTAGACTATGGCCTACAGGAGTTTGGGTTGCTTTTAATGGAGAAAGACAGAGTAAAGATGAGGCAGAAGAAGATGGCGAGTTAGAGAGTCCTGTGCAGTATGTGCAGTCATGTACAGTAATTGTAGGAATGACCCCGAGTATCAACTTATTGGTGGGCAGGAATCAACTCCATGGTTTGGCCAGGCACCCCTGTGCCAGGAATTGAGTGTGGCCGTCCCCATGCTGCATGTAACTAGCATTACATAAGATTAAGCAAATAATTTGGGATATGACTGATAGCCTGAGCTGGTTTAGAAGTTAAATATGTAATTACTAGTAGTCCAAAGTGGTAATAAGATTAGTACTATCTGGGATCAAGTGCTGTCTGGACTCCTGTGATAGGCAGCTGAATGATTTTATTTTATTTTTTTTAAGGAAGGACCACCTCTGTCCATCCCCAAGAATACCATTGACTATAGTCTGGCTAGGGTCCAATAGTCCAGTAGCTGTGTACAGTCAAAACCATGCCCGACATGCCCCAGCATCAGTCTGAAGTGAAAACAGAGAGTATCTGTTGACAAGACTCGTGGGTAATTGGCAGATTTGTGTGGGCATGGTTCTGTCAGCCCGCAGCTACCAGATAATATGACCCTTCCCACTAAATGCAAGCGATGAACTTAGCTATCTTGGATAGAATGTATACCATAGGCCCTTAACTATAAAAAGTTCCTTATGGTATAGTGTCGTACGTCAGAATTGCATAGTTCCAGTGGTTTTCACATCACAAGCAACCCATTTTCTTTCTTTCTCTGCTTTCTTACAGGTATCCTTTTAGATGAAAGACGAAATTATCCAAAGCCATGACTAGATTGATCTTATTATAAACACAATTATTGTTGGGTGGCTTACAGCTTTCCAAGTGTTTTGTTGACTGTACCAATAACACAAATTAGAAGACCAGTAGGATCAAACCAACAAATTTCAGGCATAAATCAGTAATACACCTGCAGTAAAACTAATAATCGTGTGTAAAAGGGTATTTTAACATGAGCGCATGCTGCTTTCCACTCTCTGGTGCTATAAATCTGAGTGAAGGCTGAGACGTTTTCATTAGAAAGATGAGACAAGTATTCTCCTATGTACTTCAGATTGATTAAAAGAACACATACTGCATGCACATAGAAGATTGAAACCTTGGCTTCAAATACCACTGCTGGAGGATGATGTGGATAAGTGTTGAGCTAAATAAAGAGAATGATTTATTGGATGAGAGATTGAGAAAAAATCACCCTTATCTAACCTTAATAATAAAATCTTTATTATTTCATCAAAGCTCATTCTTGCTTTTACTCATTAATATAAATGCAAGTGCAGTCGGATAGATACAGTTTTATGACGTCCATGGACATTGTGTGAATTTTTCTTTGAAGGCTATATCATATAGCCTTTATCCCACTTTTGGACAAATACTATCGATAAACAACCTTACATATCCTTTTTGGTGGGCTGGCTTATTCTAAGATAATTGTAGTGTGGGAAGGCCATACTACCAAAGTGATGTATTTATATGTTTTATACTTTTATATGTGCATGTGAGTGTTCCTGTGTTAATAATTTTCTATAAATTTGAATATTTAAATATCATTTACATTTGTTGCTATGAAATAGTTTTTTGTCTACACTTTTTCACTTTAAACCCTTACTGACATTAATTAGCAAGTATTGGCTGCTGGTTATAGCTGGGAGATGACTCCAATCCCATGTTTTTAACCTCTTAGATGCTGCTATAAACACATCCAAAGCATCTAATGGATCAAGGAATGTCACTGTGGTCAAGTATCCTAGGGAGACTAAAAAGTATCATTTAAAAAATTGAAAACAAAAATATAAGATTTTTTTTTTTTTTAAAGTTTAAAACACCCATTTTTGCTGCTTAACAAATAAAAAAAATAAAAAAGTTGTAACAGGTATTGCTGCATCGTTAAAAGTCTGATGCTTTAAAATATAACATTATGTAGAAAAAAAACAGCTCCAAAATTGTTTTTTTGGTCAATTAACATCTCCCAAAGATTGGAATAAAAAGCTGCAGGTATAGTGGGTAGCAAAAGTATTCATAATGTCTGAACTTTTCTTCATTTTTAAATGTTATAACCACAAACTTAAAGTTATTTTATTAAAATTGTATGTGATTGAGCAACACAAAATAGCAAGTGTAAAGAAAATTATACATGTTTTCCAAATTTTTCTAAATTAAAAAACTGAAAAAGTGTGGTGGGCATATGTACTCAGACTCATATACTCTGATAAAATCCAGTGTGACCAATTGCCTTTGGAAGTCAACTAACAAGTAAATAGAGTACATCTGTATTTAATTTATTCTCAGTATAACAACAGCTGTTTTGTGAAGGCCTCAGAGGTTTATTAGATAACATCAGTGAACAAACAGCATCATGAAAGCCAAAGAACACACCAAACACCTCAGAGATAAAGTTGCAGCAAAGTGTATTGTAGGGTTAGGTTTTTAAAAAATAGCCCACGTTCTGAACATCTCACAGAGCACTGTTCAGTCCATCATCTGTAAATGGAGGGAGTATGGCACAACTGATAAATTACCAAGACATGGGCGTCCACCTAAACTAACAGCCCAAACAAGGAGAAGAAGCAAACTGCAAATCCACTTGTTCTGGAATACGGACCAGGTACTTGTGACTAATGTGACTCTTCTGATATGTTTAATTAATATGATGGAAGATGCTAGAACATAAAAACCCATTTGAAATCTTTTGAGTGGTCTCGTTAATGTGGCTTACTCATATACATCTATCCAGGCTCTCATGGGTTCCCCTAAAGAGCCAATCCTGGAAGCTATGGGATGAAGAGGTGTCGGAAAGGTATTTTTGTGGACTTTAGGTAATGAGTGAGAGATCGGTATTGTGGGGTGGTTCACAAACAATTTCTCTGCTGTTTTATTTGAAATGACTCCCATGGTAATCCTCTCATCTAGAATTCTTTTAAGCTGCTGTTTGAAAATATTAGTAGGATCCTGTCCTAAACGTCGATAAGTGGACTCATCATCCAACATTGCTATGTTGAGTTTTTTGTATAGACCCGCATCTAGGAGAACCACTGATCCTCCTTTATCAGCAGATCTAATCAATAAATCTGTGTTTTCCCTCAACTCAGAAATAGCTTTAAATTCACTAACAGTTAAATTAAAATGTAGATTTCCAGAGGACTCATGCAGAGATTTTAAGTCCCGTTCAACTAGGCCCTGAAATACATCAAGACCTCCTATCAGGATTTTATTTACACTTCTCAGGCCAGAGCCTGAAGGACAATCCAAAAGCGCTGCATACGTTGCATCCAACATGCATCTAACAAGCAGGAACGCATCCTATAGTTTTTAATAGGACGTCTGCTGCATTTTTCGGATCAAGAATTGACATGAAAATTCTTTGAACGTATCTGAAAGATGCATAAGAGAAACGCATGTAAACACGCATTGCCGGTCACTCGTCTGAACGAAGATGAGTGTTTTACATTGAAAGCAGTGTAAAGTCACACTGCACATTGTTAAATTGGGTCCGTTTAGGGTCCAAAACACGGATAAAAACACACATCTAAAAACGGATCCAAAAGCGGATCCAATACGCCGTGTGAATATACATGTGAATATACCCTAAGGTTATGTTCACGCGGCTTATTTTGGGGCACATTTCACCGCGTATTTCGCGCCATACTGCACTCTAATACGAGCGAAATGTGCCCCAATCATTACGGTAATTCCCAGTTCTCATGGAGAACTATGGATTACGCCTCCCCTCCCCGGGCGTACAATACAATACGATTGTACGCCCGGGGAGATAAGTGACAAGAAGTGTTGAGCGATTATTATCGACAAAGTTGAAATCGGCACAGTTTTTATGTTTATCGAAATTTTTAGATCCCTGCGATAATTTAGGTTAAAATCTGTGCATTTATCTATTAAGATCGCGCCATTTTCGGCGCTTCCTGTCATTTTGGCGGCCAGCAAATCAGCTTTTCAGAATAGAGCAGGGGAGATGTTGTGCGACGTCATGACTGGGATTGTGATGGGTTTCGATAGGCTGGAACAATCACATGACCTCGTTTTAAAATAGAACAGCCCTTCCTGTTCAGCCTCAGTGTCTCTCAGCATCTCAAAGCAGTAGGACGTGCGCTCTGCTTGTGTCCAAAACAGCTCAGCGAATTAATCTATTTCTTCACAGAGAAAGCTCTACTGTTAGCTGTGATCTTTACAACTTAGTTAGATTAGAGGTTGGAAGATTTTATGTAGTTAGGTAGAGAATTTTAAAGTAGCATCTACCGCTGTAACGTCACGGGGGGGAGGGGAGGGGGGGGGGCCCCGGCGAACACAGACAAGCTTATAAAGAATACTGGTTTAAAGCTCACCAAGACTTAGTGTAGACATTGCACTGCAATAGCTTATTATTAACAGTTTTCTATTGAAATATTTCCTGGATATTGGGCAGCCTGAACTTATATTAGGATACACATCTTTTCTAGTAACTGCAGGTCTCTTTGTTAGGTGCAAAACTCTACTTTAATTATCAGTTACATTTTCAGACAGGTGTTTCATTTTCAATTTGCCCATTCCACCTTTGTTGATATATCACCTTGCAGTTAAAATTAAATCCAGCAATTTAGTAATTCAGCACGGGTTTATAGGTGCCAAAAAAACCTTTTTATCCGAATACATTACAGATCTGTTTTTGCACTTTTGCCCAGTCCAGATTTGTTGATAGAGCCACCTTGCAGTTTAATTGTGAATCCAGCAATTGTGTAGTTACCAAAATGTGAATTGATAAGTGCCAAAAATACCTTTTATTATCCGAATACATTACATATATGTGTTTTTTCACTTTGGCGCACTACAGCTTTGTTCATTGAGGCACCTTGCACTTAAATGTGAATACTGCAATTTTGTAGTCACCACAGGGAATTGAAAGGTGCCAAAAATAAACCTTGTATTATCCAAATACATTACAGATACGTGTTTTAGCACTTTTGCCCAGTCCAGATTTGTTGATAGAGCCACCTAGCAGTTAATTGAATCCAGCAATTGTGTAGTTACCAAGGTAATTTAATAGGTGCCAAAAAATACCTTTCATTATCGAATACATTTCAGATAGTGTTTTTTGCACTTTTCCCCGTCCAGATTTGTTTGATAGAGCCCCTTGCAGTTAAATTTGAATCCAGCAATTGTGTTAAGTTACCACAGGTGAATTGATAGGTGCCAAAAAAATACCTTTTATTATCGGAATACATTACAGATAAAGTGTTTTTTGCACTTTTGCCCCGTCCAAATTTGTGATAGACCGAACTTGCAGTTAAATTTGAATCCAGCAATTGTGTAGTTACCACAGGTGAATTGATAGGTGCCAAAAAATACCTTTTATTATCCAAATACATTACAGATACGTGTTTTTTGCACTTTTGCCCAGTCCAGATTTGTTGATAGAGCCACCTTTGCAGTTAAATTTGAATCCAGCAATTGTGTAGTTACCACAGGTGAATTGATAGGTGCCAAAAAAAACCTTTTATTATACGAAAAAATTAAAGATAGGTGTTTTTTTACTTTGGCGCACGACAGCGTTTTTTTCATTGAGGCACCTTGCACGTAAATGTGAATACTGCAATTTTGTAGTCACCACAGGTGAATTGAAAGGTACCCAAAAATACCTTGTTTTTAATCCGAATGAATTTCAGATAGTTTGTTTTTTCACTTTGGCGCAGGCCAGCTTTGTTTATAGATCTACTTTGCAGTTAAATTTTTAATACAGCAATTTTGTAGTCACCACAGGGGAATTGATAGGTGCCAAAAAATATCCTTTTTATTATCCTAAAGATTTCAGAAACCTTGTTTTTTCACTTGGCCAGCCATCTTTGTTGATAGATCTACTTTTGCAGTTTAAATTTGAATACAGCAATTTTGTAGTCACCACAGGTGTGAATATGATTCGGTGGCCAAAAATACCTTTATTATCCGAATACATTTCCAGATACCGATTTTTTCACTAGGCGGCAGGCGCAGCTTTGTTGAAGATCTACTTGCATTTTAAATTTGAATACCAGCAAATTTGTTTTTGATTTGAGGGATTGAGATAGCCTTGTGATTTGCCGCCTTTTAATAAGAGACTCCAAAAACTATACCATACCTTCACATATTTTATTTTTTGTCTGAGACAATGGAGCGAAATGCAAGGTGGTAACGAGCAAAGAGGGGTGTAGGACATGAGGTAGAGGTATGAGAGAAGGTGCTCCTTCCAGTGCTGGCGACAACACACATGCCAGCGGATCGTCAGTTGCCAGGACCAGCAGCCTAGTCCATCGCTGGGGGTCAGGGCCCTGTGAATCTCAAGTAACGAACAGCATCGCCTATCTTCCCCTTCAGTTGGTTTTAAATGCAAGACCTGAAGTCCAGCAGTCCCCTTACCTCCTCGCCTCCCAGTCACCGAGCCACAAAATGTCGTCATGAGCACTCTCAGCACGTCCAACATGAAAGCACCCAAAATGTCAACTACTTCGGTGTTCCCACCACTGTGGATAATCCATTTTCGAAGAACCTCTTTGATGACAAAATGTCGTTTGTGGGGGTCCAGAAGGCATGTTTAAAATATCAATATGCCAAAGTGAGGATTTTCCCTCTGCTCTGACGCCCAGTTACTGATGCCAATCAGAGGAGGAAAGGAAGCCCGTCAATCGGCAGAAAATCCCGGGCGTCGGCAATGCCGTGCAGTCCCTCTTGCTTGTTACCCCGCGCTCCTGGAATCAGATGTCAGGACTACGAAGTCACCTGTGTTTGAATTGATGATATACGACAAATCCTTAAATGCTGAAGCAGAGATCCAAAATGGTATCCGCCACCTAAAGTCCTGCTGTGTGAAGGCTCCCTCAACCTTCAATTCAGTACTCCAACAAAACAACAATCAATCAATATTTGCAAAAGGATTACCAAAACATTTATATTGACAGTCCCATTAAATTATAAGACCACATCTGGGTAACATCCCGTTACTTACGTTTAAGGTTTTTGTGTTTGGCAATCACTAGTAGGTGGCAGGAACTTACAAGAAGCATTTTTAATTTAATATTTTACAACTGCCGATGCTGCGAACAGCATAGCCGCACTCCATCTTGAATGCCAGCAGTTCTGACAGCGGGCCGTGGCGCAGGCGGGCGTGGAACGTTCCTGGGACCTCCCCCTTCTTCAGTCACCGCTCTGCAAGCTTACCTCATCTAATTTATAGGTAAAAGCACAGGAGTATGCAATCTACACCTCCACAATATAAGTAAGTAAAAAACCAACTACACATATTATACATTTTATAATAAAAAAGCTCTGAGGTCCCCAATTTTCATTCATGCCACCTGGCGCTAGTGTGTTTCCATCTTATAGAAGCCATCTTGCCCTCATGTGCAAGAGGAGCTTTTCAATTTGATTCACCTTCCCTCACTTTAACTTCCCTCCAAAGACAGCCCTTCTCAGCTCAGATACAATTGTGATTATTTTCTAAAAAAGTGTCCTGGCTATCTCAGTCCTCTCCAAAACCCTTACCTCCCTCCATTTTTTCTCTACAGTTTTTGTTTCTTTAATGCCAATCTGATAAAACTACGGTGGCTCAATTGACCTGATTTTTATACTCCTCTTTGTCCTGGCGCCCTCTTTGACTGGCCCACGTAATCCCATCCCGCATGGGCACTTCAATAATACACCGCGTTTTTTTGTATCACAGTGAAAACGCTCCCTTTAAATAGGTATAAATCAATTCCCTTAGTTGGATGTGATAGTGTAGAACCCTTGTATTATTTCACTACAGTTTTTTCTGGCAATTTTTAACAGGATATGTCCCCTTCCTTTTCAGTATTCAAAAATGGCCCTTTTTCTTTGGCTGTTTTCCGCCCCCTTTGATTGTCCACTTTTTAGACTATTAGAGCTATACCTATAGTACGTCCCTTAACGGTACGAAAAATAGGTGGATCCCTTAAATGTTATTTACCAAACCCAGCTATCGCTTTTTCAATATACTCCAATGTTTTTTTGATTATTCTCTTTATCTTCTCACTATGACATCATAAGTGCTTAACAAAAGCGAGAAATTCCCTCCTTACCTTTTTTCTTTTTTGCCTACTGAATAAGACAGGAAGCGATCAATTTCACATATGTTTTGTGCTTCCCTTCCATATGGTTCCTGTCATATTCCTCTTTCCTCAAACTTTTTCATTATTCTCTGACTTTGTTTCTTGGTAAAATTGCTTGGTAGAACAAATTCGCCTCAACTCTTGTAAGTTGACCTTTTATATGCCATCAAATGTTTTCTGGCGCATGATGGCTCTTTTTGTGCAAAACATTATTTTTTTTGTCAGTCGGCTTTATGAATAAACTAGTAAAAAACCCATTCGAGGTTTTCCTGACCTCAGACATCTAGGTAGTGGATGACATCTCTGTCTACTGTTTGCGCGGTAAACTCAATTAAGAGTATGGAATCCCAATGATTTTTTCTACAATGTTTCAAGTGTTTTCTTCAGTACCCTTCACAGGAACAAAGATGACCCATCCAACATACCGAAAATACCAAGGCCATCACATTGTGGTGGCCCCCTTGAGTTTTTTGTTAAAAAATAATACTGGCTTTTTCCCAGTGCTGCCATAAAAGTACTAGCTTAACTTCGCGCAAAACCGTCGACCCCCCATCGAGGTGCCCGTTGCGTCTGTAAGTACATTTTCTTCCTGAATCTAAATAATTCTTTGTTAGAACAATGTTCCCCAACAATGTCAGGAGAAAAATGATTTTTTTGGTTGCTCAATGTTGGATCCTTCTCCCAGCGCGTCTCTTGCCGCCCTGCATCCACATCACCTCTCTATGTGGTATAGAGGAGTAAATAGGGATTTTACATCTAAAGGTAACACATGATACAATCTCTACATCTGCAGTGAGTTCCTAATATTCTTAAAAATTGACCTGTGTCCTCTTAGTGCCAGTATGTCCCTCCTTACCGCTTTTTTGCAGATACGTGTCACATAATTACTAGCTAATTGGTTCGACCATCGTCCCTCGGTGAATTGGTTTCCTTGTTAGAACCAATAGCTACGTATGTAGAAGACACGTATCTGCAAAAAGCGGTAAGGAGGGACATACAGGCACTAAGAGACACAGGTCAATTTTTAAGAATTTAGACTCACTGACAGATGTAGAAGATTTTATCATGTGTACTTTTGATGTAAAATCCCTATTTGACCTCTATACCACATAGAGAGGGTGATGCAGGCGGCAAAGATGACGCGCTGGGAGAAGATCCCACATTGAGCAACGCGAAAAAAATAATTTTCTCATGACATTGTTGGACATTGGTTTTTCTAACAAAGAATTATTTTAGATTTCGGGTAAGAAATGTAACTTACAGACGCAAAGGCACCTCATGGGGTCGCCGGTTGCGCCGAGTTACGCTAGTACTTTTATGGGCAGCACTGGAAAAGCACTATAATTTTAAAACCAAGGGCCATCCACAATGTGATGGCCTGGTATCGGTAAATGTGAGACATCCTTTGTCCTGTGGAAGGTTACTGAAAGAAACACTTGAAACATTTGTAAAAAAATATCAATGGGATTCAACCTCATATTAAGTTTACCGCCACAGTAGACAGAGAATGTCCATCCACTACCTAAATGTTGAGGAAAACCTCGAATGGCGATTGTTACTATTTTATTTCACTATAGCCGACTGACATAAATAATGTTTTGGCACAAAAAGCCATCATGCGCCAAAAACATTGATGGCATAATAAAAGGTCAACTTACGTGAGAGTGAGGCGAATTTGTTCTACCCAATCAAATATACCAAGAAAAAAGACAAGAATAATGAAAAATGTTTGAGGAAAAAAAAGAGGATATGACAGGAACCATATGGAAGGGATAGCAAAAAAAAACATATGTGAAATTGATCCGCTCTGTCCTTATTCAGTAGGCAAAAAAAAGAAAAAAGGAAGGAGGGATTCTGCTTTTGTCAGTCACTTATGAGCTCCATAGTGAGATGATAAAGAGAATAATCAAAAAACATTGTCGAAGTTTTTGAATAGCGATAGTCAGGTTTGTAAAACATTTTAAGGATCCACCTATTTTTTTTACGTACCGTAAGGACGTACTATAGGTAGCCAAATAGTAAAAAGAGACATCAAAAGGGGCCAACAACCAAAAAGGCCATTTTGAATCCTGAAAGGAAGGGAAAACATATCCCTGTAAAAATTGCCCATAACTGTAGTGCAATAATACAAGGTTCACACATAATCACATCCAACAAAGGGAATTGATATACCAATATGAAAGTAGCGTTCACAATGTTATACAAAAAACGCGTGTATATATTGAAGGTGCCCATGAGGGAAGGGATACGTGTGGCCAGACAAAGAGGAGTATAAAAATCATGCTCAATTGAGCACCGTAGTAATATCAGATTGCATTCAAAGAACAAAACTGTAGAGAAAAAATGAGGAGGAAAGAGGTATGGAGAGACGACATAAAGCCCAGACATTTTTTTAGAAAATTAATCACAATTGTCTGAGCTGAGATGGGCATGTATTGGAGGGAATTAATGTGAGGGAAGGTGAATCAATTGGAAACACCTCTTGCAACATGAGGGGCAAGATGGATCTATAAGATGAACACACTAGCCGCAGCTGGCATAATGAAAAATTGGGGCCTAAGAGCCTTTTTATAAAATGCATAATATTGTCGTAGTAGGTTTTCCTATTAATATTGTGTAGGTGTAGATTGTCATACTCCTGTGCTTACCTATAAATAGCATGAGGTAAGCTTGCAGACGTGCTTGGACAGAAGGGGTAGGTCCCCCCGAAACCGTCCACGCCCGCCGCACACGCCGCCGTCAGAACTGCTGCATTCCAAGATGGAGTAGCCCGGGCTATTCGGTCCGCAGCAAACGCAGTTGGTAAAAATGCCTTTTTTGTATGTTCCTGCACCTACTATGGATTGCCGAACACAACTAAAACGCAAGTAACGGAATGTTACAGATGTGGTCTTATATTTAATGGGACTGTCACTAAATGTTTGGGTAACCTTTTGCAACATTTGAATCTGCGTGTTGTTTTGTTTGGATGAATGATGACGAACGACATTGCGGATTCCAAACGTGGTCTTTTCAGCAGAATTGCTTTGCGAGCGCTTCCATCACTGGACGAGGAGTAAGACAAATGGGTAGTGTCAATACGGGTTTTCCAATACGGGTTTACGCCTCAAAAAAGGAGGAGAGGGCGGTCGCAGAAGTCCGCTGATATAGATTCCGCCAGCCCATGGGTCAGCGCAAACCCCGCTCCTCGCTTATCGCTGTCAAAAAGGTCCAGTGACCTCTCAAGCCTGGGCCTTCTTTTGAGCAAGCCTCCTGATTCCACCCCCAGCGATGTCATATCCCGCCTTTGCCGTAAACGCTTAAGTAGGGGCAAAACCTTAGGTGTTAAACCACCACCAACAATGTCTTAGTCACATGCAGCGAATGCATGATTTTGAAAATGGAGGCAACACTTGGCCAAAAAAGGCCAACCGACCCGGGTCTCCAACCACTTGTCACACCCCTCCTGTCTCCGCCCTCACCTCCTCCGCCACCACCAAGCGTTCCTCAGCCTGCCCATGTCTCCTCAAGTCATGATCCAGGATCATCCCTCCGTTTCATCAGCCTCTCACCGTCGCCCCGAGTACCACCAGCACCACCAGATGACCCATCCCTACCCCTTCTCCTTCCACCAGTTTTGATTGAAACCTTGCACACCGTACAGCGGCCAGTCTAGCATCCAGACTCTGTCCTTCCAGGTTTGGAGCAGAAAGAAACACTTTAACCCAAACCATCCCAAAGCCAAAAAGCCTGAATGTCGCATTTCAGGCTTTGCCTTGGAAATGTTGTCCTTTCCGTCTGGGTCATGTCAGGGCCCTAGCCCTGCCCCCAATAACAGATGCATGGAAAGCATTTCCTTTGCCAGAAAAAGCCGTCCCTGCCCCTGCCATCCACGTGTCCCAACTAAAATTTCAATGCATGTCCTGCATCTGTGGGCCAGAAAAGTCCTCTGACCACCAACCATATGACTAGTAAGCACGCCAAGCCGCTAATATCCTCTGTGACATGCTCCTGGGTGAGCTGGTTGGAATTCTCTGGGGGTTGACGGTGGCTCTCAAGGCTCGGGCGACACTCTTCAAAGCCACAGGGATGTGGCAGGGTTTCTTTCCCCCTAAGGTCCTCTGGTGCATCACGTGCCCAGAGAAACCAGGCCCGTGTATGAAATGAAATCTGTCTTGTAAGAACGTCCACCACAACAGGTCAGGAGCTGTAGACGGCCTCTCCGCAAACGAGACAGAAAGCGCCTGGCTTGGGTGCCAAGAACCTTGTGCCAGGCTAGGTGGTGTGCGATATAACTGGGCGAAATCGTGCTTGCCGACCTTAAGATAGCAGTTGAAAGAGCTCTGCACCATCCTTGCCAGTTTTTTTGAAGAAGCCACCAACATGGTCATTGGCGGCAATGCCCTTGGTCAGCATGACATTGTGGTGAATCTTAGTTTCTGTAACGATCGTTTGTACACTCTTGGAAACAACAGGTCCCCCTGCCAGCGACGGTAGAGAGTACGGACACAGATGCGACTACAGAGCCAATTGCCTCCCTTCATCCCCCCCCCCCCCCCCCTCCCCCCCCGAAACCCCCCCACACCCCCCCCCCCCCCCCCCCCCCCCCCCCACCCCCCCCCCCCCCCCCCCCCCCACCACCCCCCCCCTCTGTCAAATTCCACAAGGCCCCGACAGTTTCACAATTTCATCGGGCCCCTCCTTCAATTAGGCATGGTTCTGAGGTCCAGAGCTAGTGCAAGGTGGCGCATCAGCCTCTCACGGTGCATCATCCATGCAAGTCAGGGCTGTGTTGAAGCTTGTGCCGTAGGCAGCAATAGGAGGAGGAGAAAGGCATACCTAGACACCCGACTATTACCGACGTCCCTGCCTTGGAAATAGTTTGGAAGCGAATTTGAGGCGGAGGAGGAAGATGAGGAATATCAGTTTGCTAGTGCCCCTCGACCCAGAGCTTGGAAATCAGCCTCCCATCTCTCACATGAGTGCTGGATGCTCAATTTCCTCCCAACATGTTCCTTGCATTGAATGCCCATTCAAAATGAAACAACAGTTTCTGGGTGGCCACCCTCCTGGATCCCCGAACAAAACAAAAACTTCAGTACTTTCCTTCCACCCACCCAAATAGAAGTAAAATGCAGAAATGGAGACCTTGCTGATTGATCAACCTGGAACATCTGTTGCGTCTGCTCACGTTCACCGTTTCCCTTCAACGTATCCCCAAATGTCACAGTGGAACAACAATCAGATCAGCGACGTGACAGCAGTAGAGTGCCAAGCAAGCCGTAGCGGCAGCAGCAGGCTAGGTGGCTAGAAGCCTAATGGGTGGAACCTCTGGCATATCTTTTTGTGTAACCACCTCCACCAACGCATAATGCAATGCAGGTCACACATCCAACACACAGATACCCAGCTTAAGATCATGTGCACGACTATCTCGTCCAACACCAATGTATTTTTGTATGTGTTCCGTACCCAATAACAACTGGGTATCCAAAATGGACGAATGGCCCGAGCTCGCTCGCCACGCCATAGAAGGGGTTTGTCCCGCCCAGCAGCCAGCGTGCAAATCTGAGTCGACGTACTTCATCGACAGCTGGAGGAGTCATTACAGACAAAACGCATCCGGCTTTCCCACAGTAATTGTGGATCGTTTAGACTTTTCAACAACGATGAATCCAGGCCAAGGATCTCTGATGATGTTGTGGCCCCAATTGCTGAAGGGCACCAATTTTGTTGCCGGTTACTTTAAAATTCCTTTTTTCAAAAAAAATGGTCCTCTTGAAAAATGTTTTTTAAAAAAATCATTTCTTTCTGCAATTTTTTTTCTTTTCCCAAAAAGTTCCCTTTTGCTGGTTTTGCTGTTTAGGAAAACTTAAAAGACACCAAGGTTTAAAGGGCAACAAACCCAAATTTCCCTTTACTACTTTATCCCCTTTGAAGTTTTTTTGCATTGTCAAAAGGTTTTGAGGTCATGTTTTCTTTTGGATATAGCTTTAATTAAAGGTTCCCTTTTGGGTTTGAAAAAGTGGGTTTTAAGTGGGGATTTTCCCTCACAATTTTTTTAAAAGTGGCCTTTAGGGAAATAAAATTTAAATTTTTTTTGGGGTCATGGGAACTGTGAAAATACAGCAAAAATCAAGGTTCCCCTTTTAACAGGGAAAAGTGGGTTTTTTGTGGCATTTTTTCCCTCACAATTTTTTAATAGTGGCCCGAGAAGTTTATTTTTTATAATTTTTTTGGGGGCATGGTTTGCCTTTTTGAAAATACAGCCCCAAAAATTTTAAAGGTCCCCCTTTGGAACAGAAATTGGCTTCTAAGTGGATTTCTCCCTCCAATTTTTAATATTGAGAAAATCCCTATTTAAAAATTTTTTGGGGTTCCCTGTTTTCTGGAGATACATCAATAATCAAGGTTCCCCCTTTTGGGAAAAGAAATGTGGCTTTAAGTGGCAAATTTCCCCTCCCTCACCCAATTTTTTTAAAAGTGGCCTGAGAAATTAAAAATATAATTTTTTGGGGCTTTTTGCTTTAAATTTCAGCAATACTACAGGTCCTATTATTAAAAAAAAGTTGTTTCCTTTTAACAAACATTTGTTTTCCCCAAATTGTTTTTAAAAGTGGCTTAAGGGGAAAGCTTTGAATTTTTGGGGGGATTTTGCTTTGAAAGGGGCTTACCAAAAGGTCCATTTAAAAAAAAGGGGTTTTTTTTCTAAAAAACTTTTGTTCTTCACCCAAATTTTCAAAAAGTTTCCCCTCATTGGGGGCATGTTTTGAATTTTTGGGGGGATTTTGCTGTGACATGGGAGCTAAACCCCACAGGTTTCCCATTTTAAAAAAAAGATTTTTGTTTAAAAAACCCCTTTTTTTTTCAAATTTGTCAAGAATTTGGGTCAAGGGGGGATGGTGCCCGTCCGAAACGGAAAAAGGGGAGGACACTGTTTTAAAGGACACATATTGCAAAAGGGCTTTTTTTTTTAAAAATCTTTAAAAATAGCTATCAATCCCTGAAATTTAGACAACCCCTTTAATGACAATTTTTAAAAAAAGAAACAAAGACATGGTGGGAAATTTCCCTCCAATTTTTAAAAAGTGTTTTCTTGAATTAAACTACTAAAAAAAAAAGCATGTTTTTCAAAATAGCTGGTTTAAAAAAATTTTCCCCTGAATTGTAAAAAAGGGGTACAGGAAAAAAATTTACCAGAAATTAGGTTATTCAGAGGACATGGAGTATGGAGCCCGACAGAAAAACAAAAAGAAAAGAGACAATTTCCTCCCCGCACTTGAGTAAATTGAGAAAAATTTTGCCAAGAAAAAGGGCACCTGGGGGTAAAGGAGCGGGTTTAAACCAATTTTTTCCAAGTGAAGCTCAAATTTTTTTCCCCACTCATACGGAGGGGCCCAAACCCACCCAGGCAAGGACAGTATAAGGGCCATTTTAAACCCAAAAAAATTTGCTTTTAAAGACTCCTTTTTTTTGGGAAATTTTTAATCTGGGGTTTAAAGAAAGGTTTGGGGGCCATGCTGTGGCCCAGGAAAAGGGATAGTCTATGTCCCAGTGAAACTAAAATGGTGGTTGAAAGACTCCCTTTTTTTTGTTTCCGCTCTTTTTTTTAATCTGGGGTTCAATGCAGGTTTGGGGCTACATGCTGGTGGCCCCCAGAACAGTTATAGTTAAATGTGTCCAGTGTAAACTAAAATGGTGGTTGAAAGACTCCTTTTTCTCCGCACTTTTTTAATCTGGGGTCATGCAGGTTTGGGACTACATGGCTGGTGGCCCAGTACAGGTATAGTCCAATGTCAGTGAAACTAAAATGTTGGTTGAAAAGACTAACTCCTTTTTCCGAAACTTTTAATCTGGTTCATGCATGTTTTGGGGCTCATGCTGTTGGCCCAGACAGGGATAAGTCTATGTCCAGTGAAACTAAATTGATGGTTTGAAAGACTCCTTTTTCCAGCACTTTTTTAATCATGGGTCATGCAGTGTTTGGCTCATGCTGTGCCAAGGACAGGGATAGTCAATGTCCAGTGAAACTAAAAGGTGTTGAAAGACTCCTTTCCTCCTAGCACATTTTTTTAATCTTTGGTCCAGACAGGTAATGGTCATTCTGTCTGCGGTACAGACAGATAATAGTTAAATTGTCCAGCTCAACTAAAATGGTGGTTGAAGGACTCCTTTTTCCGACACTTTTTTTAAATCTTGGGGTCAATGCAGGATTGGGGCTCATTTCTGCGTTCCAGGACAGGGATATTCAATGTCCCCAGTTTTCAAGTACAATGATCGTTCAATTCAAATCTGGCCTTCTGGCACTTCATTTAATTTGTGGGTCATGCAGGTTTAAGGCTCATGCTTGGTGGCAAGACAGGGAAAAGTGAATGTGTGGTGGATTTTTTTTCTGTGGCTTTTATAACCTAAGTGTGGTTTTGCCTAAGCATGTTAGCCACGTATCCATTTTGACTGTTGTGGAATGTTAATTCCATCTTCTCCGCCCACTTTGGGTGTAAGAATGAAAGTGTTGTTGCTCTCCCATAGACTTTTAATGTCATCGATCAATAATCTACCATTCGACCATACGACTATCTTGTCGATGATGGTCGACTATCGACCATCGACCGATGTCGATGGCCAACGTAATCGCTCAACACTAGTGACAAGTCACTTATTTGCGGCGCCTCCGCGGACACCCGGCGTAATTGTGGGGCGTACAGTATTCCCTGCAATTAAGCCATGTGAACTTACCCTAAAGCTCACATAAGGGTAGTCAGAGAAAGTAATGTACATAAGAAAACTTTTTTCAGGGAATCCTCAAGACGAGGCATGTCAGACCCCCTTGAGGATAGTTTTGGAAAACATTGGGGTAGATTAATACTTAGCAGGAATAATAAATATTCTCCATTGTTGTCAAACTTTACACCACTCATTGGTTGATTTAGTGTATGCCAATATTTTGCCCCAAAAATTGGGCGCAAGGTATTACATTTCAAGACATGCACCTTACCATTGAATTAAGCCCACTTTATAAATAAGCCACATTCTTGTTAAATGAGGCTCAAAAATGCTTTACAATGTAAAAAAACCTACAAAAAATGCAGCAAAAAATGCAATTCCCATGCACATATGTCTTTTTTTGGTGAAGAAAAATGCTATAAACTGCCTAGAAAACTCTACACCTAGCACATGGTGTATTCTGAAAAACTGTTACAGGCCTAAAAAATGCAGTGTATAAAAACTGCCCTATTATATTCATATTGACATTTTTGGGCACAAAATAGAACATTTGTAATGGCAAGAGCATATTCATATGGGATGTATATGCTGCCATTTTACCGCAGTGAATTTGAGTGTGGAAAATTCACAACATAGTTTGATAGCAGCAAAATAAATGAGATTTTAAGAATATCATTCACATGCTGCAGGGAAAAAAAATCTGCTTGGAATCTGCAATGCAGATTTTAAATCCGTAGCGTGTCAATTTATGCTGTTTTAGTTTCCCCCATTGACTTTAATAGGGAACTGAAAATCTGCAATAAAACCACAGTTATAGCAGATTTTAACAACTCTGATTTTTAGCAGATGCTGTAATAAAATTCACAGAAAAAAGTCTGCAACAAATCTACATCAAATGATTTAGTGCAGATTTAAGTTGGGTTCACACTTTTGGAACTCACAGAGCAACATTGTTTTATCACTATTTTGGAATTAAAATCGGATTAATGTGGGATACACAAGCTATAACAAAGGGGTGTGTGACTTAAAAGAAAAAGCTGCAACCTATTGACTGTTCACTACTAGTACTAGCCCTTTAAGAGACTGCAAAATGAATGCAAAATCTCCAACGTTGCAAATCTTTTGCTTACTGGCCAATTGTTTGTTTACTGATGGAAATTCTAGCACCAGTTCACAACATGCTGCCTGTTTTGTCCTTGCATAGAACCTGGTAATCCTGAGGTATTCCTGTCTTGAGATAATTACCTATGAAACAAGGACTATGTGGAGACACCTGTACTCTGGATGCCTGGCTTAGCATCGTCCTCATTAAAATGTTATGGTCTGCGCACTCATTTTCCAGACTATGCATTGCACAAATGTTACAGTACTTAAAATGTATATATAGATCCATTGCAGCCATAAATGTATTTGTTTTTCTCAAAATACATTATACATAAAATACTCTGCACAAAATTATTCATGAGAACTGTCAAAATGTAAAAACCAGATATCTTGTCCTGCTATTAAAGCTGCCAATTATATTATAGAAGGATATTCTGTGTTTGTCAGAATGACACTTTGTAACTAAGATGACTTTGGTGAATGCCAAAAAATGTACCATGTACCTGAAAATGAATGGCCTATTACATTCTTGAAAGAAAACTGCACATCCAGTGCACTTTTATACCATTGTGCACTAATAAGCCAATCGAGGAAAGCACAAAGGTGTTTTAAGCATGACAGTAGCATAACGTAAAGCCCAGGTGCCAAGCAAAATCTGTAAAAGGACATCTAACTTATACAGGCTGTGTAGCTTCTAGCAGTGAGTATGGCCATGTTTCTGTTTTTTTCTTTGAGAAAAATCCCCCCACCCCCTCCTTTTTCTGTATATTTTGTGATTTTATGGGAGTGTAGGGACCTCCAATAGATGAGGAGCCGTGAAGGGGCTTTGGAGGCTTACAATTTTAGTGGCCCATTATGTTAACCAATACCTCATATTTGATATTTTTCCAGTATTGTGAAATAGTTTTTTTGCCCAACAGTACTGGGGACTGGATGCAAGTAGATACCAGCAGCCGCCCCCCTCATGCATGGAAGGTGTGCGAGCGGCTGTCTTACGGGTATTTTTGCATCTGTAGTGTCTCCCAACTTGTGGTACTGTGGCTTTTTTGCTATGTGAATAGATGTCAATTTAAGGTGCAGCTTTCTGTCCACCTAGTGGAGAGATGTATGGGTTACCACCCATTAGCTGCACCTGGGTATTTGTCTTTAATAGCATGGGGGCCTGTGTTGCCTTCTGTGCTGTATTCAGTCTCATCTCAGCTTTTCTAGCAGTGAGTATGGCTATGTTTCTGTTTTTTTCTTTATACAGGCTGTGCCCAATACGGAACACAGTATGAACAGTGCTCCTTTAACTAGCATATAAATAAACCCCAATACATACAGACAGAGCACACACAGTTAACCATTTTACACCCCAGAAAGTATATACAAGTCATAGAGGCATTAAAGAGGTATGGTGCAAGCTCACTCGCTGAATACCAAGTAGATGCTGGCTGTTGATTACAGGGAGCACCTGCCACGACATCATCAACCATTTAGACGCCACAGTAAACATGACTGCGACATCTTAATGATTAAACAATGGGATCACGGTCATTTGGGGCCCCTGATTGGTCCCCCTACAACAGGATCAGTCCATTCAATTGTCATGGCAACCTAGGGCCTATTGGAGACCTCCATGGCTACCATGATTCTAATCCTAATACACCCAGTCTAGAAGATTATTGTGATCACTATATGCTGCAGTATATAATACAAGCGATCAAGCAATCGCATAATCCCTCGTCCTTCAATATAACTAAATGTAAAAAAAAAGATAAAAAAGTTTTTTTTTTTTTTAAATAAACAATGTTAAAAAAAATAAAACTTTTCCTATTCAGCCCATAAGACATATACAGATAATTGGCATTGCCCTGCTGGTAAAAACCTAATCTAAAACAATATATTATTTATTCTGCATGTTGAACACCTCCCAGAAAAAAATAGATAAAAAAGGATCAAAAAGTTGCATACACTTCAAATTGGTGACAATATAAACTACCCTTATCGAAGGAAAAATTAAAAAAAAGTTTTTACTCTCAGAAATTGGCAACGTAGGACACATTTTTAAAAAATGTTTATTTTTTTTAACAGTAGTAAACTTAGGTATTGCTGGAATCATACAGATTAACAACAATGACAAAGGCCAAAGTTTATGAGAATCCAAGAACCCTAGATACACATGAGGTCCCACTTACTTTAGAAAATTTCTAAAATTTAACTTTTAATAGATGAAACTCTACACTTACCCTATTATACAGGGGACAAAGATAATATACCCCTAGCTACAACATCAGGGAGCGCATCCTGACAAGAGTGACCCTGCCATGAACCTATCCCTTTGGGAACCCTATAGTTTCCCTAAGACCAATGAGGAACAATAGGGGAAAATTTGGATAGATATAAAGTTAAGCACATATAAACATCAAAATCCTAGTATCTACCAGATAAATCTATCACAGTCAGATGATACTCAGTCTCCACTCTCCAACGTCTTTCCCCCATAAAATACCATGAGTTCATCATGGAGAAACCAAAGTATCATAATCATATGTCCATAAAAAATCAGCACAGTATAGACATATGCCTATGGAAAATATCTCCAGATAATACTACTGCAATCTCCTAAAGCAATAGCTTAAAATAACCACAGAAATCAATTATATACATATGTATCGCAGATAATTACAGAGCAATCCTCATGATACCGTTTGACCTGAGAGATGGTGCTGATCAGGAGAAAGATGTGTACAGGACCCTCGAAGTGATGGAATGTAGGGTAACCTACCTACTACTTAGCACTTCTTAAATAAAGAGGTCTGCATAACTACCACCAGTTTATCTACAATCCAGGAAATAATACTACACAATACACAAAGGCTGTCTATAACCAAATAGAAACAACCTAAGGGCCCAAGATGAAAAAAATATATCACAGAATATCCAATCAAGAGATTATTATATTCATAATCATTCAATAAATGGGAAAAAAATTTCTCAAATTCCATTGGTTTTTTTAGGAAAATCCC
>JAODAL010032413.1:0-46964 GCA_025379985.1 Phyllomedusa bahiana
AAGAGAAACAAAACATGGTGGGATTCCATCCTTTTTTTAAAAAATGTGTTTTTCTTAAAATTAAACTACAAAAAAAACTTGCAGTACAAAATAGCGGTAAAAAAATTCCTCTGATATGGAGACGGACAGAGAAAAAAGTACAGAAACAATTTCCTCCAGAACGTTGATAAAAAAAAAAAAAAAAGAATGCCAAAAAAAGGGAAATGGGGGGAACGGGAGTGTTAAACCCACCATTTTTCCCCCAAGTGACCAATTGGTCCGCACTCTAAAGGAGGGGCAAAAGCGCTACCCAGGACGGGGACATATAGCCCAGTGAAACTAAAATGGTGGTTGAAAGACCCCTTTTTTTTTCCGGGCACTTTTTAATCGGGGGTCATGCGGGTTTGGGGTCATGCTGTGGCCCAGGACGGGGTAGTCTATGTCCAGGAAACTAAAATGGGTGGTTGAAAACTCCTTTTTCCCGGCACTTTTTTTTGGGGGTCATGCGGGTTTGGGGCTATGCTGTGCCCCGGGGACAGGTAGAGTCAATTCCAGGAATAAAATGGGGTTCAAAGACCCCTTTTTTTTTCCGGCTTTTTTTTAATCTGGGTCATGCGGTTTGGGGTTCCCCCTGGGGCCCAGGACAGGGATAGTCTATGTCCATGAAACAAAAAGGTGGTTCAAAGACCCCCTTTTTTCCGGCATTTTTAATCGGGGGGGTCATGCGGGTTTTGGGGTCATGCGTGGCCCGGGACAGGTAATAAATGCCAGTGAAACTAAAAATGGGGTTGAAAGACCCTTTTTTCCCACTTTTTAATCGGGGTCATGCGGGTTTTGGGGCTCATGCTGTGGCACAGGACAGGTTTTCAATGTCCAGTGAAACTAAAATGGGTTGAAAGAAAACCTTTTTTCCGGGCACTTTTTAGCTGGGGTCTCGGGTTTTGGGGGTCAGTGGGCCCAGGAAAGGTAAGTCAAGTCCAGTGAAACTAAAATGGTGGTTGAAAGACTTTTTTTTTTCCGACATTTTTTAATTCTGGGGGGTCATGCGGGTTTTGGGGCTCATGCTGCTTTCCAGGACAGGGTATCAATTCCAGTTCAAGTAAAATGTGGTTAAAATCTACTGCCTTCGGGCATTTTTTTAATTTGTGTGGGGGTCATGCGGGGTTTAAGGGCTGCTGTGGGCAAGACAGGGAATAGTGAATGGTCGTGATTTTTTTTTTGTGGCTTTTATAACCTAAGTTGTTGCCTAAGATTAGCACGTATCCATTTGACTGTTGTGGAGTTAAATCCAGCTTCCCACCCTTTTGGGTGTAAGAATTAAGGTGTTGTTGCTCCCCCATAGATTTTTAATGGCCCCTCCATAATCATCACGACCTCATATATTTTGTCGATGATGGTCGGCTTGACCATCGAGGGGAGTCAGGCCCCAACGTAATCGCTAAACACTAGTATAAAAAAAATAAAATCATTGTTAATCGACTGTGCACATCTGGGCTGGGAGTCATAAGACTCAAAAAAAAAACGCCCAACAAAAATCAAAAAACCTAGTAAAAACCCGCTAAACCCAAACCAAAATATTCCGTTCCGAGTCCCATCTGCAAAACATGTTTCCAAGCTGGAAAAAAAAGATTTTAACCAGCCCATTCTGCTAAACCTAGAGGTTCTTTGGGGGTCTGGGGCCCCTAAAAGGGGGGGGGGTATGTCAGATCAGCCAGAAAGAACCCCATTTTGATTTCGGTCGGGGCCCCGGGGGCCCGGTGCACGTAAGCCATGGTTTTTGACATATGTCCCATTTGTGTTTCTATGTAATGGGTTTTCTCCCTGCTTCTTAAATGATTCCTGGCCGACGCCTGGCCGGGAAATCTCCAGCACCCCATGGTTTTAACCCGGGCTCCATGCCCGGGGTTTTTTGACAGCTCAACCTTCCTATCGGGTCTTCCGTTTTTTCCCTCCTATTCCCTTTTTGCCTTAGTTCCCTGGAAGGTTTTTAAAGGGTTTTCTTCTTTCTCTCCTTGCCTGTTTACTGGTCTTTTTTCGCTAAACCGCCCTCTTTATTCTGTGCCTCCCTGGTTTAAATTTTTTCCCGCTTGTTTACATTATTCTTCTGCCTTTTGACTTTGTACCGGTTCCCGATAGTTTCCGACTTGGCTGCTTGACCGCCCTTAAATTTTGTTTGTATTGTTTTCCCGCGTCTTGTGTTTTCACGCTATTCAGCATATGCTCATCCCTTTTGGGTTTGGGGGGGGGACCATTTTAAAGGGGTCGGACCCCAAAAAGGGAGGACAGGGGTTGGGATCAGTGTTAGGGTCTCACGGTTCTGTGTCTGTTCGTGACCCCCGACGGATCCTTACACTTCATTGGAATGCTGGTGGTTGACGCACCTATTCCACCCAGGTGCCCTTTTTCTTGGCATTCTTTTTTTTCGTTTTACTCAACGTGTGGAGGAAATTGTCTCTGTTTTTTTTGTTCTCTTCCGTCTCCATACTCCATGTCCCTTAATAACCTACATCTGGTCAAGTCTTCCCGACCTCCCTTTTACAATTCAGGGAAATTTGTACCAGATATTTTGTACAGCAATTTTTTAGTAGTTAATTTTAAAAAACATTAAATGGTATTAAATGGGTTGTCTCACTACGGGGTTTGCTAGTAGTTAAAGACTTCAAAAACAAGTCATTTGAAATATGTGTCCATTAAAGGCCTACCTCTTCCTGCTTTTGACAGCCCCCATGCCCCATAAATTTCAAAACATCCCCTTTTTGGGCCCATTCTGAAAATTGTGAAGAACAAATGTCTGTTGAAAGCACATTTTTTTTTTAATAGGACCTTTATAAAGCTGCTTTTCCCCCGGCCATGCCCCCAAAAAATTTAAAAAAAGACTTCTCAGCCCTTGTTAAAAATTGTGAGGGAGAAATTACACTTAAACCATTTCTGTTCCAAAACCAGTTATAGCTTTTATCCACAGCCCATGATCCCAAAAAACCATTGACAATGAAAAAAAATTCTAAAGATGAAGTGAGTAAATGGAATAAGTTTTTTTCAAAAAACCCTTTGTACAATTGGGTCTTTTACATTCCCCCTCACCGCAAAAAACCCAAAATGAACTTTTGGGAACTGAGAATAAAAAAATTTCAGAAAAAAAATCATTTTAAAAAAAAAAAGGTTTTCAAGAGGACCTTTCTTTTGGAAGAGCAATTGAAGTAGACCGGTTCAATAATCAGTGACCCCCCGGCAATTGGGGGGCCCAAATCATCAAATCCATGCCTGATTCACTTTATGAAAGTCAAAAAGATCCACTTATTTTTTTAAAGCCGGGGGCGTTTGTCTGTAATGACTCCTCCCCGTGCTGAAGGCCGCTCAGATTGATGCTGGCTGCGGGCAGACAACACCTCTAAAACGGGCCATTGGTCCAATTTTTGATACCCAGAATCAATTTGGGTCCCGGGAAAATACTAAAAAAACGGGTTTGGAAGCCCGATATCATGCACCATATCTTAAACCGGTCCTGTGTGTTTTTATGTGTGCCCTGCATTACATGCGTGGGAGGGGGTAAATAAAGATTGCCCGAGGTCACCCCTTAGGCTTCTGCCACAAAAGCCTCTGCTGCCGTACGGCAAATTGGCCTCTACTGCTATCACTTGCTGACTTTTTCCACCGTGACATTTTTAAGAAGTGAAGCAACGAAACAGATGTCCCCCATTGATCAACACCACTCTCCAATTCCCTGCATTTTCTCTCTATTTGGGGGGGGGAAGGAAAGTGCTGATTTTTTCTTTTTACCGGGGATCGAGGAGGGTGGCCACCCAGTAACTGTTGTTCATTTTGATGGCCTTAATACGAGGATCATGTTGGAGGAAATGGAGCATCCAAGCACTCATGTGAGAGATGGAGCCTTGATTTCCCAAGGCTCTGAGTCGAGGGGCACTAGCAAACTGATCTTCCTTATCTTCCGCCTCCACCTCAAATCCGTGCCGACCTCTTTCCAAGGCAGGGACATCGGTAACGTCGGTGTCCAGGAATACCTCATCCTCCTCCTCCTCCTCCTCCGCTTCCTCCGGCACAGCTTCAACACAGCCCTGACTTGCCTCAGATGATGCACCCTGAGAGCTGAGGCGCCGCCTTGCACTAGCCCTGGAGCACAAACCACTGCCTAATGAAGACCGATAAAATTGTGAAACTGTCAGGCCTTGTGGATTCGACGGAGAGAAAGGCTCCGTGTCCGCATCTGTATCCGTCTCCTCCTCCGTCGCTGGTGGGACCTGTGGGACAGAGTGTCCAACTATCGTTCCATAACTAAGATCACCACAATGCTCATGCTGACAAGGGCATTGTCCTCCCTGACAATTTTGGTGGCTTCTTCAAAACTGGCAAGGATGGTGCAGAGCTCTTTCACCTGCCTCCACTCTCGGTGGCTCAACACCCCGAGGTCCGCACCGCTGCTTGTCAGGCCATGTGTCATTTCGTACTGCGTAATGGCATTGTGCTGCTGCCACACTCGCTGGAGCATGTGGAGGGTGGAATTCCAGCGTGTTGCCACGTCCACAATGAGACGGTTGACGGGGAGGCCGAGCTGACGCTGCAACACAGCCAGGTTGGACGAAGCAGGTTGCGAACCGCTGAAGTGTGAGCTCAGACACCGAGTCGTCCTCAGCAGGCAGTCCAGACCCAGGACGCTTTAGAAATCTCACGACGACGTTTTCCGGAGGGGTGCCCCAGAATTTTCCCCCCGACAATTATCTACACCCCCTTGCCGGGACAAGGTTTTATTCACCAGTCGTGCTCGGTCTCATTGCGAAAAGCCACCACAGCCCCTGACCTGTGTGTTGAGGGTGCCCCCAAGACAGTTTAAATTTCAACACGGCCGGTTTTTCTTGGGCAGTGACCACCAAGGACCTTGGGGGAAAGAACCCGCCCCCCTCTCTGCTTTTTTGAAAGAAAGTGCCGAGCGGAAAGCCCCCGCACCACCAAAAACATCCCCCCCAGCCACCCAGTGAGCTTTACAGAAAATAAAGGGCCCTTGGGCCGTGCTTACTAGTCCATGGTTCGGGGGTCAGATGGACTGTTTGGACACAGATGCAAACAACACACTTAAAAATTTTTTTAGATACACGTGCTCCAGGGCAGAGACGCTTTTCTGGAAAATAAATCCCTGCCACATCGGGTTTTTGGGGGGCAGAAAAGGGGCCATGACGTGGGGGAACCCATCTGTGTCCACCAAGGGAAAGACAACTTTTCCCAAAGGGCCCAAAAGCCTGGCAATGCGACATTCAGGCTTTGGCTTTGGGAGGGTTTTTGGGTTAAAGTGGGTTTTTCTGCCCCAAACCGGTACACAGAAGGCGGGCTGCTAGAGGGCCGCTGTACGGCGTACAGACGTCAAACGGGGGAAGGAAAGGGGGTAGGAGGGGTCTCTGGTTGTGCTGGTGGTACCGGGGAAGACGGTGGAGGCTGAAGCAAGGCTGATCCTTATCATGACTCTGAGAGACTGGGCACTGAGGAACGCTTGGTGTGGCGGGGGAAAGGGGGGCAGAGACAAGGGTGGGGACAGGGTTTGGGAACCCGGCTTTGTTGGGGGGCCTTTTTTGGCCGATTTTCCTCCATTCAACTCAGCATGACTAACATTTGGGGGGGTTTAAACCCCAAAAAATTTTTCCCTCTACGTGCTTTTTTACAGAAAAGGGCGCATATGAATCGCTGGGGAATCAGAGGCTTGCCGAAAAAGGCCCCCGGCTTGAGAGGCCCCCTGGACCTTTTTTCGATGGCGATAACGAGGACAGTATTCCCGCTGATCGTGGCGGGGCGGAATAACTCAGCGGATTTGTCCCCGACCGCCCTCCCCCCCCCTTTTTTGAGGTGGGGCCATACTAAAAACCCACCCCATGTCTTCCTCCCGTCCAGCGAAACACTGCTAAAAAAACCCCACTTTGGATCCGCAATGTTGTCACATCATCAACACAGGTGACTCCCTCGCCTGACATTCGCATCCTGGAGCTGGGGGGCAAAAGCAACGGGCACGCAAGGCGTTGCTGACCGCCCGGGTTTTTTGCCGATTGACCGGGCTTTCCCTTCTCCTCCTCAGGGCATCAGCTTGGGCCAGAGCAAAAAAATAAACCTCGTGCCTTTATTTTTTTGAAATCCTTCTGCCCCCAAAAACCCATTGGTCATCAAAGAGGTCTTTAGAAAAGGTTATCCACAGTGGGGGGGTACACGATTTACTTTTTGGGCTGCTCGCTTCTGTTGGACGGATGCTGACGAGCGATGACGACATTTTGTGGCCGTGACTGGGGGGACGAGGAGGAAGACTGCTGGATGCAGGTTGCTTCCCACTGAAGAACAATTGGGACCTGTTCTTTATGAATTCCACGGGGCCCTGCCCCAGCGTTACAGGCCTGAGGGCCTAAAAACCGACAATCCCTGGTTTGTGTTTTTCACCACACTGGAAAGCACCTTCCCTCGTACCCTACCTCCATTTCCTAACCCCCTTGCTTGCTTACCACCTGCATTTCGCTCCATGTTCAGAAAGATAAAAATTTAAAAAAGGTATGGAAGAGTTTTTGACAGTCTCTTTTTGAAAGATGGCAAATCAAGCATTCTTAAATCCCCCTAATTTTTCCCACGCCACTAGGATTAAAAACTGAATTTTTTCTACGAATACCTGTGAAATGCGGTCTGGTGGAAAACCTAAAAACAAAATCAAAATTTCTTCCTTCATTCCCGGGATTTTTCAACGCCCAATAGGACTTGGAATTGATATTTTCAACAAACTATCATACAAGTGCCATCTGCGCCAAACTGAGATTCACCAACGCAAAAAAAATATTCAAAATTTCCCGGATAAAATTTTCGTTTTTTTGCAGCAATGACAACGAGAAAGTTGCTAAAAATTTTTTTTATCAAAATTGTCGACAACGTGGGGTATTTTAAAAAAATAGGGCCAACCATGTGCAATACACTATTTTTAAAATTAATGGGTAACAAAAGTGGGTTTTTTTCACCAATGAAATACCCAACAGTAACACAACATTTTTACCAAAAAAAGTACAAGGTGGGTATTTGAAAAAAAAAGGGGCAACCAAATTGCAATAATCTATTTTAAAAGTTATGCGGATAAAAAAAGTGGTTTTTTTCACCAATGAATTACAACAGCAGTTACTACAAAATTTTCTGTATTCAAATTTAAGTACATGGTGGTCTTTGAACAAAACTGGGGGCACCCAAAATGAAAAAAAAGCAATTTTAAAAGTTATACGGGAAAAAAAAGTTGGGTTTTCACCTGTAAAATACCCTGCAGTTACTAGAAAATTCTGAATCCTAATATAATACAAGGCGGGTCTTTTAACAAAACTGGGGGTCCCAAAGTGAAAAAAAAATATTTAAAAGTTATACGGGTAAGAAAGTGGTTTTCACCTATGAAATAACCTGCAGTTTTCAAAAAATTTTTTTGTATCCAAAAATAAATACAAGGTGGGGCTTTGAACAAAACGGGCTGCCCAAAATGAAAAACACCATTTAAAAAATTTAAAAAGAAATAAAAGGTGGGTTTTGCACCAATGAAAACACCCCAGTTATGAAAATTTCTGTATCCAATATAGTAAAAAAGGTGGGTTTTTTGAACAAAAATGGGCCCGCACAAAATAAAAGGGACAATTTTTCCTCATTGCGAGGGTTTTCGGTCAAAAACTGGAAAAAAAAAAAACCATTTCAAAGCAGGGTTTAAAGCAAAAGTCTAGGGTGCAGAAAAACACTCTCCTTTCAAAAAACCTGCCTGCCTTTCTGTCGTGTTTCCCGCACCCTCCCCCCCCCCCCTCGCAGTACACGCTAGATCTTTTTTAAAAAATCCTGTCTAACTAACTAAAACTGAAATTCTCTAATCACCATGTTCAATTTTCACCAGCTAAAAGCATATTGTCTGTAAATACAAGAACTTGTCTCTGACTGAGCTTATTGAAGGAAACCACACATGTCCTGCTCAGTGAAGACACGAAAAACACGATATGAACAGGAAACGCTGTTCTATGCAAAACGAGGTCAGCCAATGACAACCATAAACATCACAGTCATGACGTCGCACACCCAGCTCACCCTGCTCTATGCTCTAAGCTGATTTTCTGGCCGCCAAAATGACAGGAAGCTCCGAAAATGGCGCGATAGTAATAGATTATGTGCAGATTCTCACCTAAAATATCGCGTGATCGGAAATTTCCGATCAACCTTAAAACCGTGCCGATTTCAAATTTGTCGATTATAATCGCTCATCTCTAGTAACCATGGCAGCTGGAAACCTAATGAAGGCTTCCATAGCCGCCATCGTAAGTGTTCTACTACTTCCTGCCCAAGACCGGAAGTAATAAAACCGCCATCGTGTTATACTATTCTGCATTGTTTAAATAATGCAGAATGGTGAACTAGTGATTGAATCCCATAGTGATCAAATTCCCTAGGGGAACTAGATGTAAATGTAAAAAAATAAGAAAAAAATGTGTAAAAAGTTACATATAATTGGTAGCACCGTGTCTGTAAAAGTCCTATTTACTCAAATGTGGATATAACATCATCCCATATGCTGAGCACTGTAGACAAAAAAGAGTTCTGAATGCCAAAATTGCATTTTTTATGTTCGTTTCATGCCCCTAAAAATTGGAATAAAAGTGATCAAAAGTTGCAAAAAGTTGCATGCCCAAAATGGCATCAATAAAAAAAATAAACATAACAAAAACCCTACATATCAACAGAATACAGATAAAACATAATTTTTAGCGAAAAGTGAACGCCATAAAAACAAAACCCCTGCAAACATGTTGCAAGTACTTTTTTTTACATTACATCCCATTTAGAATTTTTTAGCTTCCTAGTATATTCTATGATAAGTCAATGCCAACTTGAAAAGTACATCCTGTACCGCATAAAAAAGTCCTCATATGTCTATGTAGGTGGAAAAATAAAAATTTATGACTTTTGGAAGGAGGTGAGGAAAAAACCAAAGAGCCAAAAAATTATGACCGACAATCATGGAGGGATTAACAGGAGACAATTATTTTTCAATTTCTGTCAACCATATTTTTTTTTTTATTTTTTTTTTTTAGTCTAGCTCCTTACTAGGTAATGAGGAAGTAAAAATACATTTAGTTTTAGGGCATCATGTTCTGGATGCTTTATATGAATTTGTTTCAGCTAATAAAGTAAAGAAAAGACAGGTAAAGGTCATGTCAACTAATATGCTTATATGAATAACTATGAGAAGATCACATTTTATGTTAGTTTCCAAAAGCAAAATAGGTTTTGAAAAAAATTATTTTAAATACAAGGACTCTTAACCTTTTGGAAGAATTTTAATAGAACACGTTACAACTTCTTTCAAAAGAAATAGCAGAGGGTAGTGAAAATATTTTACATTAATAATCTCAGTTTTTGAGCTCTAGAAATCTAGAAAACAAAATGAAACCAAATGTAAGAAACTGACAGGTTTATATCTTTATTCCTTATTTTATTCTCATAACTCAAAACGGTAGAAGATCTAAATCTAAAGAAAAAAAAAACCTTTAAAATTTTGGTCATACGATTTTGGGGGCTAGGTTTTTTTTTTAAACGAAGGGTTTAGAAAAAGGGATTTTAAATTTGAAGTTAAATTTATATGCAACTTTCCCAACACGAATTTGGGGGAAAAACTGACTTTAAAACCCCCGACACTACAAGATAAAGGGAAAAGCACACCAAAGTGGTGGGTGCTGAGTGGTTTAAGGGCAAAATTTTACTAGTTTTTAAAAAAAGGGAAATAGGGAAAACCCCGGCACACCAATTTTTGGTTTTTTACAAATAATGGAGTATTTTTTTTTTTCACAAAAATATCAGATTGGGGCCCTTTCCCAAAAGGAAAATTCGGGATAAAGGTTACAGGGGAATACAAAGATTTCCCCTTTAAAAATTTGACGGTTTTGGGCCCTTTAAACCCTTTTTTTCATAAAAAACATCTTAAAAAAAATTTGATATAAAGGTAGACAGATAAAGATGAATGTATCAATAGAGCAAGGTTTTCGCTGGTAAAAAAACGGCCCAAAGGTATGAGGTAAGGGTCTAAAAAACCCCCAAAAAGGCGTAGCCGCAGGAGGGAAACAGGGAAAGGCATCTATAGATTTACCAAACCTCTTTGGGATGCTTCCTCCTTGTTGGGTCCCCAGCCATACTTGTAATAGCACCGGGACCTCATACCTTTTTTGCCCCCTTTTTACCACGTAATCTTTTCTCTCTTTCCCGATACATTTTAAACATTTTCTGATCTACCTTATACCTCAAAAATTTTAAGAAGTCCCCCTTTTATCACTGTTTCCTTGTAAGCCATCTGACTATCTATTTTGGGGAAAAATAAAAAATACTCCCTTTTTTTGTTTAAAAACCAAAAAATTGGTGTGCCGGGGGTTTTCCCACTACTAATTTTTTTAAAAGGGCCCCCATAACATCAGGGGAGTAAAAATCCTGAAAAAACTCTTACTAAGTGAATCTGAAAATAACTTTTATTGTTATTATTAAACCCCTTTGTTTTTCACTAGAAAAGAGGAAGGGAAAACAGGGGGAACTTTTTGAGGCCGGGGTATAATTTTTATGGTAAAGGGGTTTTTGAAGGGACAAATCCTCATTTATCATAATGGGTTTCATAATTTTATACAAAAACTGAAAATTCACAGACTTTTTTAAAACACATGAGATGGGGAAACTTCAAAGGATTTTAAAAATCTCTAAAAATAAAAAAAATGCAATAAAACAAAAGAGAAGTTATTTACAAAAGGGCAAAAAATAAAAAATCGGAAACTTTGGGAGGGGGTTTTTGAAGGTTTAGTTAATTCCTTTGGGTGTTTTCAGACTATCCTTGGGCCAACACATTTCTCTGGGGAAAAACCATTCTTTTTGAAGATTTGCGGGGTTTTCATTTTAATGGGACATTTTAAAACTCAGAAGGGAAGGGGAAAGGGAATGGGGAAAATAAACTAATGCAAAAAATTTCCCAAATCTAAAAATTTTTGGGCTTTAAAATTCGGCCAAATTTCAAAGTCACCCTAAAGTTTAAAATTTTGAAGAGTCCCCCAAATGTCCAAGTAATAGAAACGCCCTTATTTTCTGACCCCCCCCATCAAGCCCCCCAATTTCCCGATTGTTTTTTCTTTTACCTTTTTGGAAACAAAATTTTCCCACTTATATTGCCCTTTTTTGGGGTTTTTTTTTAAAGATTTTTAAGATTTCCCTTCCCAAAAGGTCCCTGTCCCTTTTTTTTTATAAAAAGTTTATGGGAAAATTTTTAGTTTCTTGATAACACATTTTCGGGTAAGGGAAAAGCCCAGAAAGTTTTCGGGAAAATTTTAAAACCCTCAAAATTCTCATTTAACCTCAAAACTTTAAACCCGATTTCTTTATTCTTCTACTTTTTTATGACTAAAAATGGTTTCAATATTATATCTAAGGAGATGGGCGAATTGATTCAAAAAAGTGGACTTCGTTTAGAAAATTCAGGAAAAATTCGGTTTTTTGGGAAAAAAGGGCGAAATTTTGGGGTACTTCGGGTGGGAAAGAAGTTGTCTTTTTCATTGGGTAAAAGGGCCCCGAGGCACATGGGGGTTAAAATTTTGGGGGAAAGAACTCCCGTGAGGAAGAAAGGGCATTTCCCCGGGAAGACTTGCAAGATGAAGGGCCCAAACAGAAAAACCGGGGGAAATTTTGTGACGTCACCGACTATATAAGTCCGGGGGGCGACGGCTGGGGGCTCACACTTTTCCCCCTCAAATGTACTGACTAGGGAAAGGGCTGCTGGGGGCTGGGTAGCTCTTACTTAAAAACTGGGTTTTAAATACCCGCGATTTTTGTGGGGTGTCTCCCGCTTGTCTCAAAAGACTGCTTCTCTTAAACCCTTAAATTTTTGGGTTTTTTTTTGGGTATTTGGGTCCTGAAATCCATGTGTGGGCCCCCTGGGGAAAAAGCATATACTTTAAATCCTATCTTCATAAAAGCACATTTTAAAAATCCAAGGGGGGTCTAAGCCATTTCCTTTTGGATTCATTTAAAGAAACAAAACGTTTTTTTTCAATAAAAAATACCAAATTCATTTTTGGGTGCCTCAATTCTTTTTGGGGCAATTTACATCCGGGGTTAAATTTAAACGTTTTTTTCACTGTGGTGACTCCAAAAAACCGTCATTTTCACCGTCAAAATATATACATTTTTCCTGTTAAACCTAATTTTACAACAAAAAAGGGTTTAATTTTCCAAAAATTTAAACTCTTGTTTTGTGGCGAAAAAAACATTTTGGGATTGAACCCGTACAAAGCTAGTAATTTGTGGGGCTCCCAAATTTTTTGGCCCCAATTTATATCCAGGGGTTAATTAAGCGTTTTTTTTCCCGGGTGGGTGACTCCAAGGGAAAACCCTCATTTTCACCCCAAAATAATACAATTTTTTTTCCCGTAAACCAATTCACAAGCAAAGGTTAAAAAAAAAATTTTTTTCTTTTGTTGTGGGGCCCTAAAAAACACGGCATTGGGAAAAACACTACAAAGCTAGTAGTTTTTTGGTTGGGGCCCAAATTTTTTTGGGGGCCCAAATTTTCTTTCCCAAAGGGTTAACTAAGTATTTTTCTGCATTTTCACTCATAAAAGAAAAATTTCTTTTTTAAACCCCCACAGAAGAAATTCTGTAGCATAATTCATGTTTCCCGGGAAAGGGTTTTTTAAGCCTTTACATTTATAAAATACACAAAGTTTTTAAACGGCAAAAACAAGTCAATTTTTCCTGGCCATTTTTGGAGCGCAATTTATATCCCAAAGGGGTTTCCCAAGCTTTTTACTGGTTCAAATTTTAGGGCAAATACAGGGTGTATATTTATCATAAAACAGATATCTTCATTTAAACAGTTTTCTGTACATTTTAAAACAAACAGTATTCAGACAAGGGGGGGCAAGCTTTTGCACCTGCGGGGTGGGGATGGGACAAAAAATTTCCGGGAAAAAGGCCCAGGTTCCCCAGCACAGCAATGGAAATTGCAGTAAAGGGGTCACTTGGTGGGGGGCCCCGAAAATGCCGCTGTCCCTCTAAACGGCCGTGTGGGTTTTTCAGCAACCCAAGGGTTTTTTGAAATTTGGTTGGGCTAGGTCTTTCCCTTCCCCCCAGATGACATCTGACAACCCCAGCCAAGAGTCGGGGGGAAGTCAACACAACCCTTTTTTTGGCATGGCCCGGAGCGGGTCGCGGCCCTCACCTGTCCTCAACCCCCTTGCCCCTTGGGTTCCCTCAGCCAGGATCTATGTGGTCTGGGCTCTGCGCCCCTAGTAGCGGGAGAAAAATTTTAAGGGGAGGGAGTCAGAGCTACTTGGCAGCGAAGAAATGGGGCCAATATCCCCTGCTTCGGGGCAGTAGGCGGCAAATAAAAATGTTGAGAGTGGCAGGGGAGGTCATTTGTGAGGGTTCCCTCGCATACCAAAAAACCGGTGATGAGGACAGCATGACATGAAAACAAATAGATGATGTTTTTAGCCGACCGACTTGGGAGTGGGGTGAGGAAAGGGGGCTTCATCATCGTCGGAGAAAGGGGTCAGCTTGCGCGTCGGGCAGCGGCGCAGCCACAAGTGGGTCGGTGGCCGTGAGTCAGCAGGATAGAAAGCAGTGTGAGGTCGGGACCAAGCGGCCACGGGGTAAAAAACCCTTTTTCCAGGTCCAAGAAAGTAGGGGCACGGGGGGCTCAGCGGGGCAGCGGGGGAAAGTACCCACACAGTGCGAGCGTTGGCGTCAAAATCCGATACACGGCGGTGTGGCAGTTCTTTGCTAAGACACCGGAGGAGCCGAAATGGGTAATGAAAATCGAAACAAAAGTGAAGCGGGGCCAGGGAGCTAACTTTGGGCACCACGGCCCTGCTCAACACATGCGCGTCACCATCCGGGGGCCCGGGGGGAAAAAGTGGCTCAGATTGGGTCCATCCTGGCCCCCCAGCAACAGCGCAGCAGCAGCGCCCCGTTGCACGCTTTCCATTCAGCCAGTCAAGGGTCCACCACCCTGCAAAGGGGGCTTTTTTCCCTTTTTACATCACTCCCGGTCCAGATGCTCCTGCTCCCGCTACTATGGCCCCCCAGCAGCTTTCAGCGAGGCATTCAAAGAGACAAAGTATGCTCCAACCATCCTAAGGTGCAGAACTGACCGTACTCCCGTCCAAGTTGTTGGTGCTGCAGCCCTCCCTTTTTCCCAAAAGGTGGACCTGCCCCGTTTTACAAACTAATGGCTTGTGCCGGGGCCCAAGGGGATTTCCAACCGTTAATTTCTTTTTCCCAAAAAGGGGAGTACCAGCACTTCAAAATATGTAGAACAAAGGGGGGCAGTCCTTGACTTACGTTTTTTTTCCAAGGGGCACGACAGCGCGGGGCGTCTGGGGCTTAACTACGGTCAGGGCCAGTAAATTTCCTTTTACGGCCCACTGGGTAATGTGCTTCCGGCCCAGGCACCCAACAACTTGGGCAGGGGAAAGCGCTTTCTCCTCCCGCGTCAAACTGCGGCTCCTGCGCCAATTCCGCCTCCTCCTCCTCCACCACCACCACCATCCCCAGCCTCCACAAGTACGGCTCCACCCATACCAAAAGTGTGGGGCACAGGGGTGTCACGCATTTTCTACACCGGGGCTTCCCCTTCGGCAAAACAAGGTCACAGGGGGGAGGAACTGCTCCGCTTAAAGCAGCAAGAAAAGATGTGTGGTTTCCCCTCCGCCCCAACTGCAAATCGGAAACCATGGTGACGGACAATGGGGGGGAACATGGTTTCCGCCGCTGCCCCCGAGGAGGGATGGTCCATGCTCCCTTCTTGGCGAAAGTTTTTCAATCGGTTTTGTGAAAAGGTTCCTGAAGTTTTTCCCCCGATCTTCAAAGTTTCCCTTAAAAGGGCCAGGAAACTTTTCCAATGCATTTTATCCTTTCCTACAAAGCCAAAACACCCTCCTCGATTTGCAGCGGCAGAAGGGCCTCCCCCAACACCTTTTTTTAAAAAAATTATTCGATTTTTCCACCCTTTGGGAATTCCAGCCTCCCAAAAGTTGGACCGGGTATGAACAAAAAAAGGCCTTTTAACGATTTTTTGATGATCCAGGGGACAGGAGTACTCCCATGTGTAACTTTGATGTCACCAGGGGAACTCATGCTTAAACACCTGCCGTTTTTTTTGGGGGGCCCTTTTCGGGGGCCCCACTTTTTTTGGGTCATTTCCCAGGACTAGGGGATAAATAACGTCTTTTTCCCCTGCTTCATGTCCGGGAAAACAGATGCTGAAAAATCTGTCGGGGCCCGGGGGTTTTTGGAAAGACGGGCGACTACATCCCCGGCCTTAAAATGATCCGGGGGGGCCCTAAAATGGAGGATGAGGGGGAGGACATTGGAGCAAAGCTTGGGTCTGGTGAAATTTTTTGGATTTTCAAACCCAGGTGACAAAGAGGAGGGGGCAGGAGAAACTGGGGGGAAAGGAGATGGAGATGAGGAAGACGGGCAGATGACCCGCAAGCACCGGGAAATTTATACAGGGGAGATGAGGGGGGGAGCCCCTCGATTTCATTTTGTGCAGATGGCCCGCACATGCGGGGTTTTGGGCCATGGCAAGTGAAAAGCCGAAATGCAGCATCCGGCAAGGGATGATTTCCCTGGCTCTCCACCCTTTTGGGACCCTCGCAAACCGGCCCAAAAAAGGGGACCCCCCTTTGCCCCAGCTATTGAGAGGGAGGACAAACTCAAATTACTATTCAGGGAAATCCCCCGTAGTCAGTTGGCCGTTTGCCTATGTGCGGCATGTCCCCCTCTGACAGGTCTGACCGAGGGGTTTTTTCAGCGCTCACGTACTACTGCCGCGGCTGCTGGGGGAAGGTGGGGGGTAGGAGTAGTACCGCTCCATCAGCAAGCAACCTAAGTCTGGAGTCACTGATGAGCAGCTTCCTTTACCCGCCTAGTGAGGAGGGCAGTCCCCAGACCAGCATCAGCAGCAGCCCTGGAGCAGACTTGAACCAACAGGTGGTGGCCAAATTGGAAAGCACTCTGCCACCCAGTTAAAAGATCCGCTGGACTACTGGGCAGCCAAACTGGATGTGTGGTCGCAACTTGCCGAGTTTGCAGTGGAGAAGCTTCCTGCCCGACCAGAAGTGTTGCATCAGAGCGGGTGTTCAGTGCGGGGGGGCCCATCGTTACCCCAAGGAGAACCCGCTTGTGGAAACGACTGACCTTTGTCAAGATGAATCAGGGTGGATCGGCCAGGATTTCCCCACCCCAATGCCTAGGCGTCAGACTCATCAGCCATGCGCCCACCCAAACTGTGAGAAATGAGTCTGGGTTCAAACTACCTCCCTCAGCACTATTCTGATGCCGCCCCCCCTGAGCCACACATCTGCTGACATTTTTCTCCATCTGCCACCAACCATCTTTCCAGGGACTGGTATTGCCACTCACCTCCCCCAACTCTGTCATTGTGCCACTGTCTGACCTCATGCTGCTGCTGTGGCTGCTGCCGTGCCCTACACACTGTGTCATTGTCCACTGTCTGACCTCATGCTGCTGCTGTGGTGCTGCCGTGACCTACACACTGTGTCATTGGTAAATGTCTGACCTCATCCTGCTGCTGTGGCTGCTGCCGTGACCTACACACTGTCATTGTGCCACTGTTCTGACCTCATGCTGCTGCTGTGGTGATGCCGTGACCTAACACTCTGTCATTGTGCCACTGTCTGCCCTCATGCTGCTGCTGTGGCTGCTCGGTGACCTACACACTGTGTCATTGTCCCACTGTCTGGCCTCATCCTGCTGCTGTGGCTGTTTGCCGTGACCTACACACTGTGTCATTGTCCCATCTGTGGCCTACTCCTGTTTTTGCCACCTCCAGAATGTCATTGTGCCACTGTCTGACCTCATGCTGCTGCTGTGGCTGCTGCTGTGACCTCCACACTGTGTCATTGTCCCACTCTGTGGCATACTCCTGTTTTTACCACACCCAGAATGTCATTGTGCCACTGTCTGACCTCATTCTGCTGCTGTGGCCGATGCCGTGACCTACACACTCTGTCATTTTGCAACTGTCTGACCTCATGCTGCTGCTGTGGCTGCTGCCGTGACCTACACACTGTCATTGTGCCACTGTCTGACCTCATGCTACTGCTGTGGTGATGCCGTGACTTCCACACTGTGTCATTGTGCCACTGTCTGACCTCATGCTGCTGAAGTGTCTCATGTCGAGACCTACACACTGTGTCAATGTCCCACTGTCTGACCTCATGCTGATGCTGGGGCTGCTGCCGTGACCTACAGACTGTCATTGTGCCATGTCAAAACCTCATGCTGCTGCTGTGGGCTGATGCCGTGACCTACACACTCTGTCATTGTGCCACTGTCTGCCCTCATGCTGCTGCTTTGTCTGCTGCCGTGCCCTACACACTGTGTCATTTTCCCCACTCTGTGGCCTACTCCTGTTTTTGCCACCTCCAGAATGTCATTGTGCCACTGTCTGACCTCATGCTGCTGATGTGGCTGCTGCCGTGACCTATACACTGTGTCATTGTGCCACTGTCTGACCTCATGCTGCTGCTCCGGTCAGCTCCATTCTCTGTCATTGTGCCACTCAGTGGCCTACTACTGTTTTTCTACCTCCAGCATGTCATTGTGCCACTGTCTGACCTCATGTTGCTGCTGCCGTGACCTACACACTGTGTCATTGTGCCACTGTTTGACCTCATGCTGCTGCTGTGGCTGCTGCTGTGACCTACACACTGTGTCATTGTGCCACTCTGTGGCCTATTCCTGTTTTTGCCACCTCCAAAATGTCATTGTGCCACTGTCTGACCTCATGCTGCTGCTGTGGCTGCTGCCGTGACCTACACACTGTGTCAGTGTGTCATGTCTGACCACATCCTGCTGATGTGGCTGCTGCCGTGACCTCCCACACTGTCATTGTGCCACTGTCGGGACCTCATGCTGCTGTGTGGCTGATGCCGTGACCTACACACTCTGTCATTGTGCCACTGTCTGACCTCATGCTGCTGCTGTGGCTGATGCCATGACCTACACACTGTGTCATTGTGCCACTGTCTGACCTCATTCTGCTGCTGTGGCTGCTGCCGTGACCTACACACTGTGTCATTGTCCCACTCAGTGGCCTACCCCTTTTTTTTACCACCTCCAGAATGTCTTTGTGCCCACTTTTCTGACCTCATGCTCCCTGCTGTGGGCTGATGCCGTGACCTACACACTGTGTCATTGTGCCACTGTCTGACCTCATGCTGCTGCTGTGGCTGCTGCAGTGACCTACACACTGTCATTGTGCCACTGTCTGACCTCATGCTGCTGCTGTGGCTGCTGCCGTGACCTAAACACTGTCATTGTCCCACTCTGTGGCCTACTCCTGTTCTTGCCACCCCCAGATGTCATTGTGCCACTGTCTGAGCTCATGCTGCTGCTGTGTGGCCTGCCCTGGATCTACACACTTCATTTTTGCCACTGTCTGACCTCATGCTGCTGCTGTGGCTGATGCCGTGACCTACACACTCTGTCATTTTGCAGTGTCAGACCTCATGCTGCTGCTGTGGCTGCTGCCGTGACCTACACACTGTCATTGTCCCCACTGTCTGACCTCATGCTGCTGCTGTGGCTGATGCCGTGACCTACACACTCTGTCATTGTGCCACTGTCTGACCTCATTGCGTGCTGTGGTGATCCCGTGACCTACACACTGTGTCATTGTGCCACCTGTGGCCTACTCCTGTTTTTGCCACCTCCAGAATGTGATTTTGCCACTGCCTGACCTCATGCTGCTGTGGCTGCCGCCGTGACCTCCACACTCTGTCACTAATGTTGCCACCTGAGCTCTCAGCTTGTTTTTTTCAGCTTTCGCTGGCATGACTTTATCAGGCTACATTCCTGCTTGAGTTTTTTGGTCAGTTTTGCCCTCTTAAAGTGCCCAGGGAATTTTATAGTGAAGCGATTCTAAGAGCGGCGGCAGTCATCTGCGTGTCATACTAAAAACACAAAAATTGTATGAAGACCAAACCAAGCCCCTCTGCCATATTTAAGCATGGCACAACGTTCTACAGCACCCTGCAGGCTCTGTGCAGCCTGGAAATAGCTGTTTTTTAACGGGATTCGTCCCGAAGTAATTCGGAACGAAGTTATTTTTTGCCGAGAAATTTGGCGAAGTGAACTAACCGAATTTCGGGAAATTCGCCCATCTCTAATCACATGACTGTCATGGCCCCAAGCATGGTACAAAGTAAATAGACAGAGGGAGAATCTGGTCAGGGCGGTAATGTTGATCAAAATTTTGAGAAATGTTAAGTTCTAGTAGAACTTCTCGAAATTTTAGAACTCGGACCTGAAAGAACCTGTTCTCTTAAACGCTGATACATGTAGAGCCCCCCGAAAGATTGGAGAGGGTGTCGGCAGTAATTTTGCATTGACGTCACTGATCATTTTGCCCTTCCTTTTGATCCGTCAGTAGCACAATGACAGAGTGTGGAGGTGGCAGCAACATCAGTAGGTCACAGAGTGGCACAATGACAGAGTGTGGAGGTGGCAGTAACATCAGTAGGCCACAGAGTGGCAAATGACAGATTGAGGAGGTGGCAGCAACATCAGTGGCAGCAACATCTTCCCGGTGGTGACTATTCGTCTGTCACTAGCCAGGCAAATCAGCATGCAGCGGGGCATCTGCGCAAATGACTCTGAGGGACTTCCTGCCTCCATCTCCACTGTATACTGCCACGGTGTGTCTGGATCATCTGCCTTGTCTTCCTCATCTCCCTCTACCTCCTCTGGCTGCTCCTGCTCCTCCTCTCCTGTAACCTGAGTAGAAAAAACACTCATTTCACCAGACACTGCTTGTGCTCCAATGTCCTCCTTCTCCTCCTGCTCCAGGTCAGCCCCCACTGGACTCATGCAGCCATGAGATGTCGTCGCCATGTCTCCAGTACCCTGACCAGACAGATTTTGCAGCAACTGTTCCAGGACATGAAGCAGTGGAATGATGTTATTCATCCCGTAGTCCTAGCGACTGACAAATAACGTGGCCTTCTCAAAGGGCCTGAGCAAATGGCAGGTGTCACGCATGAGCTGCCACTGGCTGACATCAAAATCACACAGGGGAATACTCCTGTCCACTTGGATCATCAAGAAATCATTATTGGCCTTTCTCTGTTTATACAGTCGGTCCAACATATGGAGGCTGGAATTCCAAAGGGTGGAAACATCGCATAGCCTATGTTGGGGAGGCCGTTCTGTTGCTGCAGCTCAAGGAGAGTGTGCTTGGCTTTGTAGGAATGGATGAAGTGTATACACAGTTTCCTGGCCATTTTTAGAATGTCTTGCAGATAGGTGGAAGACTTGAGGAACCGTTTGACAACCAGATTGAACAACTGCGTCATGCAGGGTGCATGGCTCTGCCTTCCTCGGTGCAGCGTGGACACCATGTTCCTTCCATTGTCTGTCACCATGGTCCGAATTTACAGTTGTCGTGGAGAAAGCCACATATTGATTTCGTGTTTCATGACGCGGAGCAGTTCCTCCCCTGTTTGACTTCATTCGCCCAGGCAAACCATGTGTAGAACTGCGTGACACCGCTGTGCCCTGCACATGTGGTATGATGGAGCAGCACTTAGACTTGTGGCGGCTGAGGTGATGGTGGAGGAGGAGGCAGACATTGCCGCAGGATCAGTAGTTTGACAACGTGGAGGAGAAAGCGGCGTCTCCTGTCCAAGTTGCTGGTGTGGCTGGGCAGGAAGCACATTCACCCAGTGGGCCCTAAAGAACATGTACTGTCCCTTACCGTAGTTACAGCTCCACATGTCCGCACTGCCATGTACTTTGGAAGACACTGATAGGCTCAAGGACTGGCCCACCTTCTGTTCTACATATTTGTGCAGGGCTGGTACTACCTTTTTCGAAAAGAAATAACGGCTTGGTACTCTCCACCTCAGCTCGGCACAAGCCATTAGTTCTCTGAACGGTGCAGAGACCACCACTTGGAAAGGAAGGGACTGCAGGGCCAACAACTTTGACAGGAGCACAGTCAGCTTCTGCACCTTAGGATGGTTGGACGCATACTGCTGTCTCTTGGCAATTGCCTTGGTGAACGACTGCTGGCTCCATGAGTGGCGAGGAGCAGCAGCATCTGGACTGGTAGATGATTGGAAAGACAAACCGCTCCCTTCGGCACAGGTGGTGGAGCCTTGACGCCTTGACTACCAGGTGATGGAGCATGACCCCAAAACCAGCACAGATGCCCTTATGGACCCTCAGAATAAAATTTGCAAGAAGAAATGAGTATTTGAATGAATATTTTAGTGAATAGGACATTGACTATTTTTGTCTCTTACCGCAGCATGACCCCAAAACCAGCACAGATGCCCTTATGGATAGTGATGAGCGATTGTGTCAACTATCGTTATAGATTCGATAGTCGATATTGGAAATTATCATGACGATTTCCGATAGTCAATAACAGATTATCGCCGATTACCATTAAAGTCTATGGGAGAGGAACAACACCTTCATTCTTACACCCAAACAGGGCTGGAGAAGCTGGAATTAACATCCAAAACAGTAAACTGGATACGTGCTACATCTTAGGCAAGACAATTAGGCAACAAGAGTCACAGAAAAAGTCACAGACTATTCACTATCCCTGTCTTGTACCACGGTATGACCCTTTAACCTGCATGACCCACAAATTAAAAATTGCCAGAAGGCAGTATTATTTGCACCATCATTTTACTTGAACTGGACATTGACTATCCCTGTCCTGGAACGTAGCATGACCCTTAAACCTGTCTGACCCACAGATTAAAAAGTGCCAGAAAAAGAAGTCTTTTAACCACCATTTTAGTTGAACTGGACATAGACTATCCCTGTCCTGGACCACAGCATGTCCATTAAATCTAAATTACCCACAGATTAAAAAGTGCCTGAAAAAGGAGTCTTTGAACCAAAATTTTAGTTGAACTGGACATTGACTATACATGTCCTGGGCCACAGCATGAGCCCCAAAACTGCATGATCCACAGATTAAAAAGTGCCGGAAAAAGGAGTCTTTGAACCACCATTTTAGTTGAACTGGACATTTACTATAACTGTCCTGGGCCGCAGTATGACCATTAAACCTGCCTCAAACCACCTGTCTGACCCACAGATGATAAAAAGTGCGGAAAAAGGAGTCTTTGAACCACCATTTTGTTATTTTTTTTAGTGTTGAACTAGGGGAAATCTTGAACTTATTAACCTGCTATCCTGGGCCACAGCATGAGCCCCAAACCTGCATGATCCACAGATTAAAAAGTGCCGGAAAAAGGAGTCTTTGAACCACCATTTTAGTTGAACTGGACATTGACTATACCTGTACTGGGCCACATCAAGACCCTCAACCCGCTAGACCCCCAGATTAAAAAGTGCAGGAAAAAGTAGTCTTTGAACCACCATCTTAGTTGAACTGGACATTGACTATAGCTGGCCTGGGCCACAGCATGAGCCTCAAACCTGCATGATCCACGGATTAAAAAGTGCCGGAAAAAGGAGTCTTTGAACCACCATTTTAGTTGAACTGGACATTTACTATAACTGTCCTGGGCCACAGCATGACCCTCAAACCCGCTTGACCCACAGATTAAAAAGTGCGGGAAAAGGGAGTCTTTGAACCACCATTTTATTTGAACTGGACATTGACTATACCTATCCTGGACAGCAGCATGACCCTCAAACCTGTCTGACACACAGATTAAAAAGTGCCGGAAGAAAGTAGTCTTTGAAGCAGTATTTTAGTGAAATGGACATTGACTATCCATATCTTGTTATGCAGCATGACCCAAAAAGCCGCACAGGTGCCCTTATGGACCATCAGCAGAAAATTTCGCAATAAGAAATAAACTATATTAAAAACAACTCATTTTCCAATGCTGCTGCTGCTAGAGATACTTGCCATTCTACTGGTGACATTGTTCCACTGTGACATTAGAATATGAAGCAAACAAAACAGATGTCCCCAGTAGGTCATCGAGGCCTGTCTGAAAATCCTGCATTCTACTGTCAAGTGGGTTGGAGGAAGTAACTGATCTAGGCGGGTGAGGCTGTACACGTGGATCACGCAGGTTCAGCTGGCAGGGCCAGACTTACAGTGGGTGTGATGAGAGCAGGGGCTCGCGTCTGTCATTTATTAACATGCAGGTTCAGCTAGCAGGGACGGAGTTACTGTGAGTGCGGTGAGAGACAGGGCTGGTTTTCGTCATCTATTAACACGCAGGCTCAGCTAGCAGGGCCTGAGTTACAGGGGGTGTGGTGAGAGCCCAGGCTTGCGTCCGTCATCCATTAACAAGGCAAAAATTCCCTTATGACGCAGCAACGAAAACAGTCGTGCTGAAGCAGATTGCGGAAGCGGAAGTGTAAGCTAAGACCTCCAGCCTTCCTCAGTACACAGTCAAGACCTGGGTAGCCCTTGAGAAACATCTGCCTCTGAGAGCGTTTGCCCCTTCGTATGAGGGCGGACCAATTGAGCTTCACTTGGAAATGCTGGTTTTTGACGCTCCTGTTTCACCCAGGTGCCCTTTTTTTTGGCTTTCTTTGTCTCATTTTACTCAACGTGTTAGAGGAAATTGTCTCTGTTCTTGGGGTGGCGAATGTGCTTCATACACCATGTCCTCAGAATAATCTACATCTGTTCAAGTCTTCCTGTATCTCCCTTGTACAATTCAGAGGAATATTTGTATCAGCTATTTTGTACATGCAATTTTTTTAGTAGTTTAATTCTAGAAAACACATTGTTAAAATAGGATGGAATCCCACCACGTCTTTGTTTCTCTTTTTTTTTAATTGTATTAAACGGGTTGTCCCACTACAGGGATTGCTAGCTATGTTAAAGATCTTGCAAAAACAAGTCATTTTGCAATATGTGTCCATTAACAGTGTCCTACCTATTCCTGATTTGACAACACCATCACTCTTGAGCCACTCTTGACAATTGTGAAGATCAAATGTCTGTTAGAAACCACATGTTTTAAAATAGGATCTGTAGTATAGCTGTATTTCACAACAACATGCCCCCAAAAATTCAAAACATGACCCTTTGGCCACTCTTGACAATTGTGAAGAAAAAATGTCTGTTAGAAACCACATTTTTTTAAAATAGGACCTGTAGTATAGCTACATTTCACAGCAGCATGACCCAAAAATGATAAAAATGACTTATCAGTCACTGTTAAGAATTGTGAGGGAGAAATGCCACATAGAAGCCACATTTCTGTTCCAAAGGACCTTGATTATAGCACCATGCACTTGATTATGGCACTCACAGCACCATGACCCCAAAACCATTGACAGTGCGAAACATTTTAAAGATAAAGTGAGTTAATGGAATATGTTTTTTTCATGAAACCGTGTACAATTGGTGTCTTTTACAGTCTCCTCACCGCAAAACCAGCAAAATGACCTTTTAGGAACTGAGAATAAAAATTGCAGTAAGAAATGATCATTTAAATTTTTTTTTATTCGAAAGGACCTTTACTGTTTGAAGAGGAATGTGAAGTAGACCGGCAACTAATTGGTGATCTTGGCAATTGGGGCCACAACATCATCAGAGATCCATGCCTGATTCATCTTGATGAAAGTCAAACGATCAACATTATCTGTGGAACGCTCGATGCGTTTGTCTGTAATGACTCCTCCAGCTGTGCTGAATGTCCGCTCAGAGATGACGCTGGCTGCTGAGAAGGACAACACCTCTATGGTGTGGCGAGCGAGCTCCGGCCATTCATCCATTTTGGATACCCAGAAGTCGATTGAGTCCAGAACATATCCAAAAACATCGGTGTTGAGATGCAGATAGTAGTGCACCATGATCTTAAGCTGGTCTCTGTGTGTTGTATGTGTGCCCTTCATTACAGTACATGCATTGGTGAGGTGGTAAATAAAGATTGCCAGAGGTCACCCATTAGGCTTCTGCCACAATGCCTGCTGCTGCGGCTACTTGGCACTCTACTGCTGTCACGTTGCTGACGTTGTTCCAGCGTGACATTTGAAGAACGTGAAGCAGACGCAACAGATGTCTCCAGTTGATCAATCAGCACGGTCTCCAATTCCTGCATTTTACTCTCTTTTTGGGTGGGTGGAAGAAAAGTGCTGAGTTTTGCTTTGTACCGGGGATTGAGGAGTGTGGCCACCCAATAACTGTTGTTCATTTTGATGGCCTTAATGCGAAGATCATGTTGGAGGAAATGGAGCATCCAAGCACTCATGTGAGAGATGGAGCCTTGATTTCCCAAGCCTTTGGGTCGAGGGGCACTAGCAAACTGATCTTTATCATCTAGCTCCTCCGCCTCAAATCCTTGCCAACCTCTTTCCAAGGCAGGGACATCGGTAACGTCGGTGTCCAGGAATACCTCATCCTCCTCCTCCGGCACAGCTTCAACACAGCCCTGACTTGCTTTACTTGTTGTACCCTGAGAGCTGAGGCACCACCTTGCACTAGCCCTGGATCCCAAAACACTGCCTAATGAAGACCGATAAAGGTGTGAAACTGTCGGGCCTTTTGGATTCGACGAAGAGAAAGGCTCTGTGTCCCTTTCCTCTGGCTGTTTCAGAGTGTCCAACGATCGTTCCAGAACTAAGATCACCATAATGCTCATGCTGACAAGGGCATTGTCCGCACTGACCATTTTGGTGGCTTCTTCAAAACTGGCAACGGTGGTGCAGAGCTCTTTCACCTGCCTCCATTCTCGGTGGCTCAACACCCCGAGGTCCACACCGCTGCTTGTCAGGCCATGTGTCACTTCGTACTGCGTAATGGCATTGCGCTCCTGCCACAATCGCTGCAGCATGTGGAGGGTGGAATTCCAGTGTGTTGCCATGTCAACAATGATACGGTTGACGGGGAGGCCGAGCTGACGCTGCAACGCAGCCATGCGGGACGAAGCAGGGTGCGAATGGCGGAAGTTTGAGCTCAGACCTCGAGCCTTCTTCAGCAGGCAGTCCAGACCTGGGTAGCGCTTTAGAAATTTATGGACAACGAGGTTCATGACATGTGCCAGGCAAGGGATGTGCTCCAGCCTACCGATCTTAAGGGCGGCCAGAAGATTTCAACCGTTATCGTACAACACCTTGCCTAGCACAATGGTCTTGTCACCCAGCCAGCGTTCGGTCTCGTTGCAAAGAGCCGTACACAGCTCCTGACCTGTGTGTTGACGGTCTCCAAGACAGATTAATTTCAACACGGCCTGGTTTCTATGGGCATGTTGCTACCAGTTGACCTTGGGGGAACAAACCCTGCACCATCCCTGCAGTTTTGAAGAGCGTACGCCAAGCCTGAGAGCCACCGTTACCACTAGAGACATCCACCCAGCTCACCAAGTGAGCTCTTATAGAGATATAGCGGCCTTGGCCGTGCCTACTAGTCCATGTATCGGTGGTCAGATGGACTTTGCCGGACACAGATGCAGACAACGCGCTTGAAATTTTAGATGACACGTGGCTGGCCAGGGCAGGGACGGCTTTTCTGGAAAAGAAATGCCTGCTCGGCATCTGGTATTGGGGGCAGGCAAGGGCCATGACGTGGCGGAACCCATCTGTGTCCACCAGACGGAAAGACAACATTTCCAAGACCAAAATCCTAGCAATGCCGACATTCAGGCTTTTGGCTTTGGGATGGTTTGGGTTAAAGTGTTTCTTCTGCTCCCAAACCTGGAAGACAGAAGGCTGGCTGCTAGACTGGCCGCTGTACGGTGTCAAAGCAGACAAAATCATCCTCTTTGGCCTCTTGATCTTTTTGAACTGCCTTGTGACCCCAACCGCATTTTGTCATCAAAGAGGTCTTCAGAAATTGGATTATCCACAGTGGTGGGTCCACGAATTGACATTTGGGCTGCCTTCGCTTCATGTTGGAAGGATGCTGACGATGATGATGACGACATTTGTGGCCGTGAATGGGAGGACGAGGAGGTAAAACTGCTGGATGCAGGTTGCATTAATCACTGAAGAACAGATTGGCGACGCTGTTCGTTACTGAGATACACAGGGCCCTGACCCAGCGATGACAGGCCTGACGGTCCTGCAACCGACGATCCGCTGGCTTGCGTGTTGCCGCCAGCACTGGAAGGAGCACCTTCTCTCGTACCTCTACTTCCACGTCCTGTACAGTGCTAGAAGCTTCTTTAAAAGTCTCTGTCTAACTAAGAACTGAAATTCTCTAATCTACCTATATTCTAATGTTCACAGCTAAAAGCATAGTTGTCTGTATGAATAAAGAGAAGGACTGTGTCTCTGAGCTGAGCTGTATTGAGAGAGACATAGCACACGTCTTGCTCTAGTGAGAGACACTGAAACACGGATACTAAAGTGGAAACGCTGTTCAATGCAAAATGAGGTCATGTGATTTTTCCAGCCAATGACAACTATACACATCACAGTCATGACGTCGCACACCCAGCTCACCCTGCTCTATGCTCTAAACTGATTTGCTGGCCGCCAAAATGACAGGAAGCGCCGAAAATGACACGATAGTAATAGATTCTCTGCAGATTGTCACCTAAAATATCGCGTGATCGGAAATTTCTGATCAGCCTAAAAATCTTGCCGATTTTAACTCTGTCGACTATAATCACTCATCCCTACTTATGGACCCTCAGAATAAAAATTCACAATAAGAAATTGACTATTTCAAACAAGATTTTTTCCCCTTGCTGCTGCTGCTACGGCTACTTGCCATTCTACTGCTGTAACGTTGCTGACGTTGTTCCACCTTGACATTAGACGATGAAGAAGACGCAATAGATGTCACCAGTTGGTCAATGAGCCCTGTCTCAAATTCCTGCATTCTACTGTCAATTTGTGTGGGTTGAAGGACATTGCTCACTTCTGATTTGTAACGTGGATCAAGGAGGGTGGCCACCCAGTAACCGCTGTTCATTTTGAATGCCTTGAGGCATGTGAAATTTGAAATGAGTATGTGAAATAAGCTTTTTTCAATATGACTTTTACTATTGGTGTCTTTTACAGTGACCTGACTCCAAAACCAGCACAGATGCCCTTATTGGCCATCAGAATAAAATTTGCAGGAAGAAATTAATATTTCAAACAAGATTTTTCAGAATAGGGCACTGACTATCACTATATTTTACAGCAGCATGAACACAAAAGCAGGAAAAAAGACCCTTCAGACACTCAATAAAGTTAGCAAGAATAAAAGAGTATATGAATTAAGCTTTTTTTCAATACGACCTTTACTATTGGTGTCTTTTACAGTGACCTGATCACAAAAGCAGCTAAAATGCCCTTACAGTCATGGCCAAAAGTTTTGAGAATTATACAAATGTTAATTTTTACAAAGTCTACTGCATCAGGTTTTATAAAGGCAATTTGCATATACTCCAGAATGGGATCAGCTTAACAGCAATTAATTGCAAAGTCAATAGTTGCCTAGAAAATGAACTTTTTCCCCCAAAACACATTTCAACTTCATTGCAGGCCTGCCTTAAAAGGACCAGCTAACATCGTTTCAGTGATTGCTCCATTAACACAGGTGTGGGTGTTGATGAGGACAGGGCTGGAGATCAATCTGTCATGATTAAGTAAGAATCACACCACTGGACACTTTAAAAGGAGGCTGGTGCTTGGCATCATTGTTTCTCTTCTGTTAACCATGGTTATCTCTAAAGAAACACATGCAGTCATCATTGCACTGCACAAAACTGGCCTAACAGGGAAGAGTATCGCAGCTAGAAAGATTGCACCTCAGTCAACAATCTGTCGCATCATCAAGGAGTTCAAGGAGAGAGGTACCATTGTTGCCAAAAAGGCTCCAGGGTGCCCAAGAAAGACCAGCAAGCGCCAGGACCGTCTCTTAAAAGTGTTTCAGCTTCGGAATCGGGCTACCAGCAGTGCAGAGCTTGCTCAGGAATGGCAGCAGGCAGGTGTGAGTGCATCTGCACGCACTGTGAGGTGGAGACTCATGGAGCAAGGCCTGGTGTCAAGGAGGGCAGCAAAGAAGCCACTTTTCTCTACAGAAAAAACATCATAGACAGACTGATATTCTGCCAAAGGTACAGTGAGTGGACTGCTGAGGACTGGGGTAAAGTAATTTTCTCTGATGAATCCCCTTTCCGAATGTTTGGAACATCTGGAAAACAGCTTATTCGGAGAAGACAAGGTGAGCGATACCGCCAGTCTTGTCTCATGCCAACTGTACTGTATCTCACATATAATCGATAGAAACATTTTTGTTTATAATCCTAATTGCCAGTAGGAAATTATAGGGAATGTAAGAACCCATTTTGATTTGCTGTCTTTGTAGTACAGTTCTTCAATAACAGACCAATCTTTCATATAATAAACAATATTCTGAAGCGTCCTTTGATGACACAATGTGGTTGGGGTCAAAAGGCATTTCAAAAGGTCAAGAGGCCCAAGAGGATGATTTTGTCTGCTCTGATGCCCAATCGCTGATGCTCTCAGAGGAGGAGAAGGAAGCTGGTTCCTCTCTTTCGGCTGGACTCGCCATCTTCAAGGTGCGAAAATGACAAACACAAGTGGAAAAAGGCGTGGAACCCGGTATATGTTCTCCAGACCCTTAACATGAAGTTCTGTCTTTGTGAACATGCATGCGCATCTACAAGAAGGGCAACATTGTGTGTATTAAGGGTATGGGCACCATACAAAAAGGCCACCTAAATGCTATCATGGCAAGACTGGCAAGATCTACAATGTTAAACAGCATGCTCTGGGTCTAATTGTGAACATGGTAAAATCCGTGCCAAAAGAATCAACGTCCGTGTGGAGCACATTCACCACTCCAAGAGCAGAGATAGTTTCCTCCAGTGAGTCAAGGAAAATGAGAGGAAGAAAAAGGAAGCCAAGGAGAAGGGCACCTGGGTGGAACTGAAGCCTCAGCCATTGTTGCCAAGTGAAGTTCCCTTCGTCCCAACTTGTGGAAAGGAACCATTCACGACGAGTTTATAGCATAATGTGACAATATCCTTTGTAAAATATTCCATTGTTGCTTAAGCATAAGGATGTAATGGTGCCCACCTAAGGCTTTTTAGAATTTTATATGGAGGGGCAAGCACTCTCGTATAGGCAGAAATTTTGCAAGCCGTACCAAGGTCTTGACTGTCTTCTGAGGAAGGCTTGAAGTCTTAGCTCACACTTCTGGCATTTGGACACTGCTTCAGCCCGACTGTCAGCGTTGCTGCGTCATCTGGTTTGTCTGGTTTTAGGGTCATGCTGCTTTAAAACAGCAATGCTTAATGTCCTATTCAGAAAAATCTTGTTTAAAATATTAATTTCTAACTGCAAATTTTATTCTGGTGGTCAATACTGTAGGGTCTTATGGAAGAAACCAGTCTGGTATACTGGCTGCTCTTCCAAAACTGCAGCAAGGAACTGAAAAGATGAGGACTGTGTAGCTATAGCAGGTGCAGCGGTAAGAAGATGCCGATATTGGAAATGGCACATGTTAACTGGCAGGAGCCCCTATCCCTTTTTTCACCAGGTTCCAAGAACATGTCATATATGTGGTGGCAGCAAGAACATCCCAACGGGGAACACGAAGATTCAGCTGACAGGGACGCAGTTATAGCAGGTGCAGTGGTAGCCAGGGCTGCCGTCGGTCATCTATCAACCATTTCAGGCCCCATGCAGCTAAATCAAATGGGGCCTCCACCCATTACTAGTTCCTGTTTTTAACATGTCACTGGGCCCCTTTTTGATTAGGGCCACTGACAGGAGTACTGCCCTATTTGTACCCCTGTCATCCCTTATACAGTAGCCTGACCCCAAAACCAGCAGAAATGTCCTTATGTACACTCAGAATAAAATTAGCATGAAGAAATCAATATTTGAAACAAGATTTATTTGAATAGAAGCTTGAATATCGTTGTATTTTATAGCAGCATGACTCCAAAAGCAGTAAAAATGACCTTTTTGACACTATAAAATTAGCAAGAATAAAAGAGTTTTTGGACTTCAAATACCAAATATTAGAGGTTATAATATAGCAGCGTTGGTAAGACACATTAGGGACTGGAGTTGGGATTCGAGTAATTTTTCTTATTTAATGTTAGAAAAACAATTAGCGTCTCCTTGGAAGATTAAGTCTTTATTACATACACCTTATAAAAATCTTCCGGTAGATATTAAAGACAGTGCAGTATTGAGAGATACGATCTGTACTTGGAAAATAATCAGAAAAATGTTTCATCTGCCAATATATATATCAAAATAAATAGATATATGGGAGTTACCAGAGTTCACGCAAGGAAGAAAAAATAAACTTTTTAATATATGGAAAGAAAAGAATATAAATAAATTAAAAGATTTATTTCATGATAAAGAGAAGCACTTTCTCACATGGCAAGAAATTAAAGAAAAGTACGAGCTACCAGATAGACAATATTTCCAATACTTGCAGATCAAACACTTTTGTAAAACCCAAGTTTTAGATATAGCAAAAGTAGAAGGAGATGATAAATTTGATCCGTTATTGAGTTCAAGTTCATCTGGTAAATCTCTGGCTGAATTATATGGCAGACTTAGAGATAAAGAAATTGAAGGGAAGAGAGATACAATTTTCACTTCCTGGAGCAAGGAACTTGTAGACAATGATGCATCTTGGAAAATCGTAAAAGGTTTAGACAGAGTACGAACCTCTATCATTAATGAAAGTTGGAGAGAGAGGAGTTTTAAAATTGCGCATAAAGCAATTTACGCCTTTGACATCCCATACAAAAATGTTCCCTCCCACTATCTTAAAGCATGCCCGAAATGTGGTTTGGATAAGGCGAACCTAATACACGGATTATGGAGGTGTCCTAAATTAAAACAATATTGGAAAGATGTACGTGAGTTAATACAGAAAATTTGGAAGCTGCAAATAGAAGATAACCCTTTGGCAACTATTTTCCATTATGTTCTGGTCAACTCCAGGTATGGTCCGGAAGCTGAGCTTCTGTCTGGAAGTAAAGGGCTTCATATTACCCTTTTGGTAGCTAAAAAGTGCATTTTAAGGCACAGGTTGCAAGAAAGTAGTCCAGATAGGGGGGAAGTTCTCAGAACATTGAGAGAAATTATCTTCCTTTGATAAATTGGATACAGAAAAATCCAAAGAGGGCTCAATTAAAAAATTTGTTCAAAAGTGGAGGAACTTTATGGAATTTGCCTTCACCGACCAGGAGTTGACCAAGATATGAAAGCTTTGAAAATACTTCTTACTATCTAAAGGAGAAACTTGCAGGTAACTTGGGAAAATTAGAAGTTAAAGACTAGTGGTTGGAAGAAGAAATGTGGGATTTACGGTTTTTTGTTTTTTTTCCACTTTCCCCATTTTGGCCAGTGGGTATATCAGGGGGAGTTTGTCTATTAGCGCAATAGTGAACTTAGAAATAGCCAAGAAGGACTACAGGATGTTTAAGCTTTTGTTAATTTCAGTTTATTAGATTTTTTCCTCATTTTTTGATTCACAGTTTAAAAAATTTTAAGACAAGGACATTTCTCAAACTTCTATCATACAAAGATGTACGGTGTTCATGTGATGCCAATTAGACACTATTAAGAATGTATGACATTTTCTTTGTACATTTGTCTTGCAAATAAAAATTGTTTTTTATAAAGAAAAAAAGAGTTTTTTAAACAAGATTTTTTGGAATAGGACCTTGACTATTGCTTTCTCTTACAGCAGCATGACCCCAAAAGCTGCAAAAATTAGCTTTCAGACACTCTTTAATATTTTGAGGAAGAAATGACTGTTTGAAATAAGATTTTTTGGAACAGGACCTTGACTATTGCTGCCTATTACAGCAGCATGACCCCAAAAGCTGCAAAAATTAGCTTTCGGACACTCTTTAATATTTTGAGGAAGAAATGACTGTTTGAAATAAGATTTTTTTGGAATAGGACCTTGACCCCAAAACCATTGACACTGCTTAAACTTTTTAAGAAGAAATGAATAATTTGAATAAGGTTTTTTCAACAAAACCTTATCTTGGTGTCTTTACAGTCTCTCACCCAAACCAGCAAAATGACATTTGACACTATGATACAATTAGCAATAATAAATGATATTTGAAAAAGATTTTTCAATAGGACCATTTCTTTTTCAAAGAGGAATGTGTAGTTCACATTGTGAAGTAGACCTGCTACTAATCGGTAACCTCATAAACTGGGGCAACAAAATCATCAGAGATCGACGCTTGATTCATTTTGATAAAAGTCAAGTGATCCACATTATCAGGGAAAAACCGGATCGTTGTCATTATCACCCCCGCCACTGTGCGAAGGTCTTTTCCAATGACCGACTGCTGGGCAGGAAAAACCCTTCTATGGGTGCCGAGCAAGTTTGGGGCTATTCATCCTTTTTGGACACCTGATTGGGTCCGGGCATGTCCAAAAACTTTGGGTGTTGAGTGCGGTAGTCGGGACCATGGTCTTAAGCGGTCTCGTGTTCTGATTTGTCCCCCTTACAGGCGTTGGTGAGGTGGTAAATAACGATTGCCAAAAGGTCCCCATTAGGCTTCTGCCAAAAACCCTGCTGCGCTTGACTACTACGGCTACTTGCCCCTACTGCTGTCACTTGCTGACGTTCTCCTCCATGAAAATAGACATAAGCAGACCAACAGAGTCTCGAGTTGATCAATGGAGGTTTTTAAAATTTCCTGCTTCTACGTTAATTTGTGTGGGGGGAAGGGAAATTGCTGATTAGATAAGTACGTGGATCATGGGGGGTGGCCACCCTAACTGATGTTTTTTTGATTGCCTTGTGTGGGGATCAGTTGCAAAAATGGAGCATCCAAGCACCATGTGAAGATGAGCCAGGAAATTTTCCCAAACCCCTGGTCGAGGGGCACTAAACAGATCTTCCTCGTTTCCCCTCCACCTCAAATCTGTGCCAACCTCTTCCACCTAGGGACATCGGTACTGTTTTTGATGTCCCGCCCAAAAAGCCCCCATTCTTCTCCCCGCTTCCTCATCCTCAGCATCAAACAGCCCTGGCTAGCCTCATATGCTGTACTCTGTGACTGAAGTGCTGCCCCGCACCAACCCCGGAACCCCAAAACCACCCAACGAAGACCTATAAAAATTTGGGAAACGATTTGGCCCGTGCCAATTGTGTCTGCCTCCTCCTCCGTCATGTGGGACCTGCTGCCCCCGAGTTCTAAACTTGGGCCAAAAAAATAACACCACAGTGTCATGCTGAAAAGGGGTTGCCTGACACCTTTTTGGGGGCGTCTTCAAAACTGGCAAGGAGGTGCGAGATCTTTCACCTGCCAACTCTCTATTTGTGTTTAGCGATTTTTTATCGACAAAGTTAAAATCGGCAAGGTTTTTTTGGTATGAAATTTCCAACACGATAATTAAGGTTAAAATCTGAGCATCTCATTAGATCGCGCCTTTTTTTTGGCGTTCCTTTAATTTTGGGGCCCGCAAATCAATTACAGAATAGAGCAGGGTGAGATGGGGGTTTGGGGCGACGCCCATGACTGGGATGTGTATGGTTTTGGCGATTGGCTGGAAAAATCACTGACCTCTTTTTACATAAAACCCAGCTTTTCCCCTGTTTCCCCCTCAGTGTTCTCAGGCCCTCATAGGGATGGGGACCTGCCCCTTCCCCTGGGGCCCCCCCAAAACAGCTGGGGGAAAAAATAGTCTATTTTTTTGCACGGGAAAACCTCAACCCTTTTAGCTGTAAATCCTTCCAATTTAGTTAGATTGAGTTTTGGGAAGTTTTTTTATGTTTTAAATTTTAGAGAATTTTAAAGGCCAGCATCTCCCCGGCTGAAAATTTTAAAGGGCGGGGGGAGCGGGGGGGGGGGGCCCGGGGCCCCGCGGGCGAACACAGAAAAGGGCTTTTAATAAAAAAAACATTTAAAATTTCCCCCAAGACTTAGTGTGGGCTTTTGTAGTGGAATATTTTTTAAATTAATAACGTTTGCTATTAAAATTTTTTTTCCTGGATATTGGGCACCCCTGAACTTATATTGGAAAACCACATCATTTCTAGAAAAAACTGCGGTTCTTTTTTAGTTTGCAAAACCCCATTTTTTATTATCAGTAAACTTTTCAGGGTAGGTGTTCATTTTCAATTTTTTCCCATTCCCCCTGTGGGCTGTTGATATATCCCCCATTCAGTTTTAAAATTTAAAATTCCCGCAAACTTGTAGTCAGCACAGGTTGTTTGTTTCCAAAAAAAACCGTGTATCCCTACCCAAAAAATCCAATTTTCGTGTTTTTGACTTTTTGCCCCAAAACCCCGCATTGTTCATTGACGCAGATCCCGTAAAAACTTTTAAAAAATCAATTTATATTACACCACAGGGGAATTGAAAGGTGCAAAAAATACAGTTTTTTATAAACCCAAAAAATAACAGTTACGTTTTTTTTGGGCTTTTTCGCACCCAGCATTTTTCAAATTTGGCAGCATCCAGTAAATCTTTAAAAAAACAATTCTATATTAAACCACAGGTGAATTGAAAGGTGCAAAAAACCTTTAAATTTTACCAAAAATAACAAATTATGTTTTTTTAAATTTTGGGACACCCAGCATTGGGTTTATTGACCAGATCTACGTTAAAAACTTAAAACAGCCCAAATTTTATATTTACCACAGGGGAATTGAAAGGTCAAAAAATATCTTTAATTTTAAAAAAAAAAATAACAGTTACGTGTTTTTTTACTTTTTGCGCACCCAGCAATTTTTCTTGATGCAGCATCTATGTAAATTTAAAAAAGCAATTTATATTCACCACAAAGGGGAATTGAAAGGTTCAAAAAATTAACCCTTTTTTTATACCAAAAAAATAACAGTTTTCGTGTTTTTTGGGCTTTTTGCACACCCCGCATTTTTCATTTACGCAGCAACCCCCAAAAATCTTTAAAAAAGCAATTCTAAAGTCACCACAGGTTAATTGAAAAAGGTTCAAATAATAAACCCTTTTTTTATACGAAAACATAAAAAGAAAACGGGTTTTTTGACTTTTGCGGCCCCCCAAACTTTTTTCCCTTGACGCAGGGTTCCCCGTAAATCTTTAAAAAAGCAATTCCTTTTAGTCCACCACAGGTTTAAAATTTAAAAGGTGCAAAAAATTAACCCTGTATTTTTTTACGAAAAAAACCCGATACAGAAATAACAGTCTCCTTTTCCCGGGACTTTTTAATCTGGGGGTCAGGAAAGGTTTAAAAATCATTACTGCGGTCCAGGACAGGGATAGTCAATGTCCATGAAAATAAAATTTTTTGGTTGAAAGACTCCTTTTTTCGGCACCCTTTTTAAAAACGGGGGGAATGCCGGTTTGGGGCCTTTATGCGCGTTCCAGGACAGGGATATTCAATGTTTCCTTTTAAATAACCTGAATTTTTTCAATCATACTGCCTTTGGCAATTTTTAAATTTTTTGGGGGATGCAGTTTTAAGGGTCAGGTGGGGTACAAGAAAGGGATAGTAAAGGGTCTGTGATTTTTTTTCCCTGTGTTTTTTTTAACCAAAGTGTGTTGCCTAAGTTGTAGAAAGTATTTATTTGACTGTTGTGGTTGTTAATTTGCTTCCCCAGCCTTTTTTTGGGTTTTAATAATGAGGTTTGTTGATTCTAATAGATTTAATGGAAATCGCTTAAAAATCGTTGCCCCACTTTTCAAAAACCTTATCGTTAGGGGACCCGGACTATCGACAAACCGTCGATTCGATACCCAAAACGAAAATCCCCTAAACACTATCTCTAGGGTTTAAAAAACCCCCCGGGGTCGCACCACGGTGTCAGGGCCATCCCCACTTCATACTGCATAATGGCATTACGTGTTTTTTTTCCACAATTGTGGGGCTTATGGGGGGTTTGGAAATTTCCCAGCGTTTTGCCATGTAAAACAATGAGCGATTGATGGGGGAGGCCAAGATGACGAAAACAATGCGGGCCGTCGGGCCCAAAAAAAGAGGGTGCGAACGCCGGGCAGTGTGAGATCGCCTAAACCCTTTCCCTCAGCAGGCAGTCAAGCCCCGGGGTGGCTTTAAAAAAATTTCTTGCAAAAACCGGTTTGACGTGTGCCGGAAAGGGGGATGTGCGCAAGCCTCCCGATCTTAAGGGAAAGCAAGGAGTTTTTTCTGTTGTTGCACACAACTTTGCCTGGCACGGTTTATCATCAAACCCGCCCAAAAACCTCTCGGTTTTTTTTCCCGAGCCATCCAAAGCTCTTGGCCTGTGTGTTTGGGGGTCTCCCCAAGGGCACATTAATTTTTAACACGGCCTGGGGTTTTTCTTGGACTTGGGGATTTTGAAAACCCGCCCCATCCCCGCGTGTGGAAAAATGTGCGTCGAGCCTGGACCCAATCCCCCCCCCCCCCCCCCCCCCTTCCCAAGAGACCAAACAAAATCCACCCAACTCCCCCCAGTGACCTGTCCCCGAGATGTACACTGTTGACCGTGCTTACTAGTAAAATGTATTGTGGTCAGATGGGGCTTTTCTGGACACGATGAAACCAAAGTGCTGGGGGATTTTTTTTAATTGGTTTGGGCAGGCAGGGGCGCCTTTTTCAGCAAAAGAAAAATTTCTCGGAAACTGGTATTGGGGGGGAGGCAAAGGGGCCCTGTGTGACGGAAAAAAACTTTTGTCCACCAGGCGGGAAAAGGGAACATTTCCAAGGCCAAGAGCCTGGCAAAAGCCAAATTCAGGCTTTTGGCTTTCGGATGTTTGGGGTTAAAGGTTTCTTTTTGTACCACACCGGTACACAGAAGGGTGGCTTTAGACGGCCTCTGTAAAAGGCTTTTAAGGTCAAACTGGGAAAAAGGAAAAAGGGTTTTGGCTGTGTCTCTGGTGTGGGGGTGATAAACAGCCGACAGTTTGGCATGGGGGTGATGCTTGCTCATACCGCTCCGGGGCATGGGAGCAAGGTTTGCTTGTTCATTTGGAAATGGCGGGGGAGGGGGGGAGGAGACAGAGGGTGCACGTGGGAGGGGAAACCCCGGACCTGTGTGGCCTTTTTTCCAAAAAGATTTCCCCACTGCAATTCCCTGCTTTAGATGCATGTGCCATTCATGTTTTGTGGTGGTTTTAAACCCCTTTAGATTCTTGGGTTTCTGACGAATTGATGGCAAATCCGGAAAATTACGCCCCTCGGCCCAATTGGGGGCTTTATCGATAAAGGCCCCGGCTTCACAGGTCCCGGACCTCTTCGACCTTTCGGGGATAACCAAATATGGGGTTTCCCCTGCCCCATTGCCATTTGGGGGGCAGATTAAAACTCAGCGGACTTGGGGTGACCACCCTCTCCCTTTTGGGGGCCGGACCCCCTTGATACTACCCCAAACACCTTTCCCCCCATCCACTGATTAGGCAATTGCAAGCAAATGCTTTCTGGGAAAAAAACCTTTGGGTCCACAATGTCAAATTTTCAACCCTCATCCAACCTTTAAAGGTGATTCCTTGTCCCCGACAGTTCCAAAAATCCAAAGCAGCGGGCTAGAAGCCAAAGGCACTGCAAGGCATTGCTGAGCTTTTGGGATTTTCTTTTCCCCTCCCTTACCTAGCTTCCCCCCCCCCGCCCCCCCCCCCCCCCCCCCCCCCCCTCCCCCCCCCCCCCCCCCCCCCCCTTAACCCAAAAAAAAAACCCCCCCCCGGAAAAATTTTTTTTGGGGGTCAAGAGGCAAAATCATCCTTTTGACATCTTGATCTTTTGAAATGCCTTCTTTACCCCAAAACCCCATGATCAAAAGACTCTTCCCAAAAATTGGGTTATTTCCCCCTGGTCTGTACCCTGGGTTTTTAAATTTGGGGTGCCCTTTTTTTCAGGTTGGGACTGATGGGTGCGATGTTTTTTTACGAAAAATTTGTGGCCCTGACGAAGGCCCAAGGGGTACAATGCTGGATGCAGTTTGGGGTTAACCCAATGAAGAAAAAGAATTTGGGGCGTTTTTCAAATTCCGAGATTCCCCAAGTAAACCCACCCCAGGGGCCCGACGGCCCCGCAAAAATGACGATTGCTCGCTTTCTTTTTTGGGCCCCGGAAACACTGGGAAAGGGGCGCCTTGTCTCTACATAAAGCTCCACATCCTACCCCCCCCTTGTTGCTTACCCCCTTACTTCACTCCCCCTGTTCGAAAAATAAATAAATTTTAAAGATCTAAAGATTTTTTCACAAATCTCTATTGAAGAAATGTACTGCAAAGCAACAAAACACATATGTTCTTTAATCCCTTTAATTTTCAACTGGCAACTGGTTAAAAACAGAATTGTTTCTATTTAAATTTGTGAAAAGCGGGCTTATGAAAAAAACTTTGTAACACCAAAACAACAGCGTTCTTGCTTTTAAAAGGGCCCTTTTTAATTTTTTAACAGCGAAGTAGGACAACAATAGACTTTTTTTTTTTCAGGGAAAATTTTCTGAAATTGGTCTTTTTCCCACAAAATTTACCCCAAAGTACAAAAAGAATTTTTTTTCATATTATCAAAGGGTATGTGGCCTTTTGACAACCGGGGGGAGAAATAGAAAAAAATTTTCTATGGAATATCTCTGAAAAAAGTGGTTTTTTTCCCCCCAAATGAACCCCCCAGGAGTACAAACAAATATTTTTTTTATTTAAAATTCTAAAAAAAATGTGGTCTTTTTTTACAACTGACAAACCCGGGGTACCAAAAGAAAAAAAATTTTCTTGGAATATCCGAAATGTGATTTTTTTTCCCCCAAATGACATCCAGGAGTACAAAAAAAAATAATTTTTTTACGGATTAAACAAAGAAAAAGTGGGCCTTTTGACAAAACCCGGGGAGAAATAGGGAAAATTTTTCTATGGAATAAAAACCCTGAAAAGGGGGTCTTTTCCCACAACTGACAACCAGGAGTACAAATAGAAAATTTTTTTATTAAAATTTTCTAAGAAAAGGGGTTTTTTTCTACAACTGAAAACCAGGGGTAAAAATAAGGAAAAAATTTTTTATGGAAAATCTCTGAAATGTGGTCTTTTTTTTTCAAAATGGGCAACCAGGAGTACAAATAGAAAAATTGTCTACGGGTTAGCAAAGAAATGTTTCCCTTAACTGACAAACCCGGGGGGGGAAAAGAAAGTTTTTATGGAATACCTCTGAAAAGTGGGCTTTTCCCACCAAAAAACAACCAGGAGTACAAAAAAGAAAAATTTTTTCTATTTTAAATTTTCTAAGAAAAGTGGGCTTTTCCCGACAATGACAAAACCCGGAGTAAAAAAAAAATTTTCTAAAAGGGAAAAAAACTCGAAATGTGAACTTTTCCCACAACTGACAAACCCGGGTACAAACAAATATTTCTTAATGGATTATCTTTAAAAAATGTGGTTTTTTTTTGACAAAGACAACCCTGGGGTTTCAAAAAGAAATTTTTCTACGGATATCCCCCTGAAATATAGTCTTTTCCCACAACTGGGCAACCCGGGGTAAAAAAATAGAAAAATTTTCTAGGATTATTTAAGAAATGTTGGGCCTTTTTTGAAACCAGGGGTTAAAAAAAATAGAAATGTTCTTTTATGGACTAAAATCTGGAAAAGGGGGTCTTTCCCCCCAACAGACAAGCAGGAGTAAAAAAGAAATTTTTCTTTAATTATCTAAGAAATGTGGGTTTTTTCTGAAAACCGACAACCCCGGGGGAAAAAATAGAAAAAGTTTTTAAGGAAAAATCTTGAAATGGGTTTTTTCCCACAACTGACAACCCGGGGTACAAATAGAATAATTTTTAAAGGGGTTAAACAAAGAAATGTGGGCCTTTCTGACAACCAAAGGGGGAGAAATATAAATTGGGTTTTTAACAGAATATCTCTGAAATGTGGTCTTTTCCCCCCCAACGACAACCAGGATTTCAAAAAAATATTTTTAATTTTATTATCTAAGAAAGCGGTCTTTTTGACAACTGACAACCCAAAGGGTAGAAATAAAAAAAGTTTTTCTTTTTAAAATCCTGAAAAAGTGGTCTTTTCTCCCAAATGACAACCGGGGTACAAATAGAATATTTTGTACGGGCATCTAAAAATGGGTCTTTTAGAAAACTGCCCAAACCCGGGTAGAAATAAAAATGCTTTTTACGGAATTATCTATGAAATTAGGTGTTTGGAACAACTATAAAAACCCATCAAAATTTTTTTTCCTTCAGTCCTTTTAATTTAAAAACTGCCAAAAAGAACCAAACAATTGACTCTTGCTAAAGGAATTGCCAAGCAATGTGGTCTTATGCGACAAACATTAAGGATTAGAAACACATTTTTTTCCTATGGAATATCTTGGAAATGGAAAAACAGGGTCTTTTTCACTGGCTGTCCCTCCCCCCAAAAAACTGCTTCATGCGAATAAAGGGGAAAGGAATGAATTTTCTACTAAAAAGGTGTAAACAAAACTATTTCTGTTTAAAGGGGTGATTTTTCCCAAGTGTCCTATACACGGGTGTCCCCTATTACCCCTGGGAAACGAAGTGTGGGGGCCAAAGGAAAGACATTTTTCCCGAAAAAAAATCTAAAGAACAGTTTACTTTCCCTTTTGAGAATATTAAAAAGCCCGGTTTTTGATGCAGAAGTTCCCCCCCAACCAAACGGCCCCCTCCTCAGAAACTGCTGTCAAGGGAAATTTAGGGAAAAGCAGAAATAAAAATAAGTTTCTATCTCACAATTTATTTGATAATTTAGAATTAACTTTGTTTTTGTCTGGGTGTAGGGGCTTTCCCCCCCAAAACCCAAACCCCCCCCCCTAAGAAACTGAACCCAGGGGTTTAGGGGAATGCACTGTATCCAAAAACTCTGACTAAAAATTTTCTAGAATTGCCTAATCTTGCTGTACCCTAACCTAACTAATCTATTTAGCAGCCTTTCTGTGTTGAAAACACTGGGAATAGTGTCTGCCAGCTTTTAAAAAAGATTGCTTGCTAAAAGGTTTAAAAATACAACAGCCCATACTAAAATTGCTTATTTAACAACTAATAATGACAAAAAAATTCAGAAACCCAATAGACATTCCCAACCAATTTGCCCAATTTTATTCTGAACTATATAATTTACGAAAGGGGAGGAAAAACTTCCAAACCGCCCTCAGATGATGATATAAACACCTTCCTCTCCTTGGTAGCTCAACCTAAATTGGACGAATCTCAATTAGAGTCCTTGGAAACAGCCTTTCCACCATCTCAGAATTACAAAAGCAATCAGATCTAGTAAATTGAACAAAGGCCCCGGGGACCAGATGGCATCTTAAATGAATATTACCACCTCTATTCTGAAGCCCTGGCCCCCTATATGACTAACATGGTTTACGGATATAGCATCTGCCTCAAAACCCCCTAAAGAATTACTGCAAGCAATCTTTACCACTATACCTAACCAGGAAAGCAGAAGAAAACCAAGTGCAAAATTACAGACCATATCATTATTAAAACACGGATATAAAATTTTTATGCCAAGATCCTTGCCACTAGGACTTAGTTCCATTTCTTCCTCTTCTCATTTACAATGACCTGGCTGGTTTCATAGCAGGGAGGAAAGCAAAGAGATGCCACTCGACGTATTTAGACCTGGTACAAATAGCGGGGGACCTCAAATTCAATGTGGCCTTCCTAACATTAGATGCCGAGAAGGCTTTTGACAGAGTAAACTGGAAGTATTTGGAACTAATCTACACAAATTTGAAATTTCCGGATTCCTGCTTTTGGGCTATTTTACCCACTATTACTCCTCCCCTCTGCCGCAGTGCTTTCCTTGGCTTTCTCTCAAATTAATTTGACTGACGAATGGTACCCGGCAAGGGTTTTCCCCCTTTATCCATTGTTTTTATTTTTGTATTGAGCCCCTAGTGAGAAAATTAGGAAAAAAACCTTAATTTGGGTATTGGATCCCAAAATACAAAAACCATAAAAAAAGTCTATACGCAGACGACGTCTGTTAATCGCTTCTAATCCTGCCTCCTTTAATCCGGCTATTCTTTGGGTACCCTACAGGAATACTCACATGTCTCCTTCTACAAGTTAAATAAATCTAAGTCCTTCGTCTTCCCGATTAATAACATCCCTACACAGACCCCTCTTCTAGAGAACTTTGGTTTCACACTGGCGCAATCCTATTAGACTACGAGGGATTTAAAAATAACAACCTCTCCAAAAATGACCATGACAAAGAATTTTGACCCTGTTATATTTATGGGCTTTGGAAAAAAGAAATAAAGAGGTTGACCAAACTTCATCTCTCCTGGATAGCAAGAATAATAAAACGTCATAAAGATGATGCTTCTTCCCAAATTCAAACTATATATCCCGAGCAATTCCCTTTTATTATCCCCCAAAACACATGACTAGACTTCAAAAGTCTCCTATCTAACTTTATATGGAACGGTTTTTAAAAAAACAAGGGTAAAAGAAACCTCTTATTTTACAGTCATAAAAATGGGGGCCTGGCAGTACCAAATCTTTCAAGCATTATAATTTTGGCTATTCTTCTCGAACGTGCCCTCCCTCTATGGTTTAAATAATATGCTCTTTCTCATGGGCAGAGTTGGAAGCATCTTCCTCCACCTACTTAGTTAGCTCATATTTAAAGGCCATGCTTCTGGGAGCCCCAGCCCCCACCTACGCCCTGCAATCTATATCAGATCTCCTTGTGCTCTGGAAAAATAATGTTGTATCTAACTCTGGGTCCTCCCCCTAAGGGAGCAGATGCCTTTGGATGTACTTAGATGCTGGGATGAAAACTTCTCAACCTCCTCCGGGTCAAACTAAACCTCCACTCGTTAGACCAAATTGTTCCACGGAAAACGTAGACCAAAAGTCCTTTGTGGACCTCACGTCCCAGGCACATTGTGAAACGTCCAGGTATTTACTTTTTCCAGTATCCCCAAAATTTCGTCTCTCATACAATAAATTTAAAACTGGCCGCCTTTACCCTCTACTCCTTCAGACTTTCATAATTTTCTTATTGGGAAAAGGGTTTGGGGAAAGGCTTATCATGATTTCCCATATGATTACTGACATACAGAGCGATGATGAAATTCCTTCCATGCTCAAATGGGAAAACGAATAATTATAGAAAAAATTCTCCCTGGAGCAATGGAATGATGCCAATATAGCCCCATCTCAGCTCATTAAATGTATTAACCATATGGAAACCATGCGTAAAATTCACTTAGATGGTACCTCCCTCTACCCGCCTTAGCCATATACCCCCCGGATTAGCTGGAGATTTAGCTGGTACAAAATAACCTTCCTTAAAGGGACGATTCATAAAGCTATCTAAAAAAATGGTAAATAAAGTGCAAAGTGCGTTGGTATTTACAATAGATATATAAATAGATATAAAGTGTTACATCAATAAAATAATCATTTAAATTTCATAGTGTAATTCATGGAAAGTATGAAACAATCCCAAATTTATGAGTTTTATATGTAGAATTAGTGACATTAAAAAATCCAGTATATCTTGAAGAGATTGATGTCGCACACCAGGAAGTCCAGAAGTAGCTACAAGGTGTTTGCGGAGGGGGTATCAAGCCCCATAGATAGATCAACCAGAGTAAATCCACAGCACTCTTGACTCTTGCAGTGAATAATCAATCAGTGATTTTTTACAAGCGTATAATGTGACAGATCTCCAGAGTATTTCACAATAAGAATCTGGGCATAAACATGTATTTCAGACGTAGTTAATTTTGAACGTTTTCGGCCAACTGGGCCTTCCTCAGAATTGTCTAGATATAAGAGGTAGGATACAAAAGTAAATGGTATGCGTATGCCAAAATATAGTGAATGCACGATAAAGGGTAGCAAGATAAGAGAATGTACTGGAAGTAAGATCCAAAAAAATGGTGGCGCTTTGTAGGTAAGGAGGGCCTGTGGAAAGGCACAGCAGATATAAAGCAAAGCTGTGATTAAAGATTAAAAAATCCGTGACACATATCAATTGAAGACAGGGCAGCAAGTACTTTTAACCCTAATGACCGCCCACAGCGGATCGTGGTCTCTGTTGGAGGCAACACCAAAAGATGTCACTGCCTGCATTGGAAGTTTGCAGCACTGCAACTATGCTAGGAATGGAGCTGTAGTTAACAGCTCACAGGACAGTCTCTGTGAACGACAGTGACTGTAGATAGCCTCCAATCTCCATCGTTTAACCCGTTGATTGTCACGTTCCATAGCCATGGCATAACAAAAGGGGATTCCCCTACTCCAGGCATCCTCAAACATGGGCTCTCCAGCTGTTGGGAAACTACAACTCCCATCATGCATTTATATAATCTATAACAGTGGCAATGATGGGAGTTGTAGTTTCCCAACAGCTGGAGGGCTGCAGTTTGAGGAAGCCTGCCCTACTCCATCAGATCATCAGGATTCCCAGTGCCCGATGGAGCCTGAGAAATATAAATACAGTCAAGCCTGCTGTCAGAGCAGCCTATATCATACTGACGCACAGAGTAATTTATTAGCATACAGGAGCATGCTAATGCATAACTAAGTGTTATAAAGTGTACAATATTTATTTCTGAATGGGAATTTAAAAAAAAGTAAAAAAAAAATATAAATAAGTGTGGACAAAAATAAAAAAATCATAAAAATATTATTGTGCAAACATTACACCAAAAAATAACAATTAACACACATTAAGTATCCACAGGATCACAATAACCTGTAGGATTACTATAACAGGTTACTTAGTGTGAAATGTGTATGGTGTAAATAATACCGTATATACTCGAGTATAAACCGAGTTTTTCAGCACAAAAAATGTGCTGAAAAATCCGACCTCAGCTTATACCCGAGTGACTGTCGGCACTCGGGCGCTGCGATGGCCCGAGTGCCGACAGGGACGCTTCAGTTACAGTATATGCGGCTCCTCAGGGAGCGCATATAACTGAAGGCCGAGTGAGCGCACAGTGTCCGGACGCTGCTGTGGTCCGGGCACTGTCAGCGATCCCTTCACCTATATGCGACTCCTCCGGAGCGCATATAGGTGAAGGGATACCACTGCGGGGCAGGGGAGCGGGGCGCTCCCTGCTCCGCAGTGGACTCCGGGCGGCCGCAGACTCGCGGCTGTCTGGAGTTTCCGGCACAGGCAGCGTGTGTCATCACGCTGCGTGCGCAGCCTGATGACATCACCCGCCTGTGCCGGCAAGAGGAAGGAAAAGCGCGCGGAAGGCCAGACAGTGAGGAGGCGGAGCGGCGTGGGAGACGGAGCAATTTGGAGCCAGGTAGAAATAGAAATGTTCTCTATGGAATACCTCTGAAATGTGGTCTTTTCCCACAACTGACAACCAGGAGTACAAATAGAATAATTGTCTACGGATTAGCAAAGAAATGTGGTCCTTACTGACAACCAGGGATAGAAATAGAAATGTTCTCTATGGAATACCTCTGAAATGTGGTCTTTTCCCACAACTGACAACCAGGAGTACAAATAGAATATTTTTCTATTAATTATCTAAGAAATGTGGTCTTTTCTGAAAACTGACAACCAGGGGTAGAAATATTTTCTACGGAATATCTCTGAAATGTGATCTTTTCCCACAACTGACAACCAGGAGTACAAACAGAATATTTCTCTATGGATTATCTAAGAAATGTGGTCTTTTTTTGACAACTGACAACCTGGGGTGCAAATAGAAATGTTTTCTACGGAATATCTCTGAAATATAGTCTTTACCCACAACTGACAACCAGGAGTACAAATAGAATAATTTTCTATGGATTATCCAAGAAATGTGGTCCTTTCTGAAAACCAGGGGTAGAAATAGAAATGTTCTCTATGGACTATCTCTGAAATGTGGTCTTTCCCACAACTGACAAGCAGGAGTACAAATAGAATATTTTTCTATTAATTATCTAAGAAATGTGGTCTTTTCTGACAACTGACAACCAGGGGTAGAAATAGAAATGTTTTCTAAGGAATATCTCTGAAATGTGGTCTTTTCCCACAACTGACCAACTAGGAGTACAAATAGAATAATTTTCTACGGATTATTTAAAGAAATGTGGTCCTTTCTGACAACAGGGGTAAAAATATAAATGTTTTC